>JAAEAF010004717.1:0-90984 GCA_011037195.1 Triatoma infestans | reverse complement strand
TTTGCCTGCATATCATTACAAATTAGAAAAAAAACCTATGGCGCAACAGCCCATGAAGGGCCAAGGCTTGCCAGACGGCGATTTGAACATGAGGCGTGTGATAAGCACGCCGCAGTTCCCACGCCGTTTAGTTCCGGCCTTCGCTACCTAGGGTGCTACTAACTGTAGCTTCCCACTTTTTATCACGATGCTGGGTCAACACCGACTTTGCCCTCATGGGAATCGAATCTGAATTCTCGCATGAAAGGAGAGTGCGCTAGCCGCTAGACCAACGCGTGAGGACGACAAAGTGAAGGTTTCACAATATTAGAATGACTTGTTAGGCTGCTACTGACATTCGCGAGACTACAATATTTAATAAGCCACTAAGGAAAATACAACAGACACATTCTACAAGTTAATACAAAAAAATTACGGTTCTTTTTTTCGCATTTAAAAGGCTGGTTTATTTTGAAAAGTAGTGATATCTTGCAAACTGGATGGTAGAATAGTAGCATGAAGGCATGAAGGTTAGAGAAAGGTAGCATGAATCGAAAAATCTGGGTGCAAGTAAATAAATATAAATTACTACAATAATACAAACCATATAGTTGCTTGAAGTGACAAAAATTTCCAAAATAAATGTCTGACCCCTGATAAAAGGGCTACGTTGATGAATGGCATGAGATTCTTCAAGTCCCCATTGTTCATGCAAGAAACTGTTTCTGGCCACATAATTTTGTGTAATTCGTGGATTCAAATGGAATATAATATTTTTGTGTGAACTTGTGCATTTGTCACAAGCACCACAAAGATCTACAGCAAATCTGAAAAAAAAGTTTGATTCAAACTAGCAGGATGTCTTTAACTTTCTTACTAATTAATATCCAAATAAAATCCATTTATATTGTGTATTTTTTTTTTATTATTAAATTTTAATGGAATAGGAAATAAATTTATCATGACATCAAAATTCCAGATTAACACAATTATTAAAAAAGAGTTTTTTTTCTTACTTTATCTTACTATAACACATTTCTTTGCAAACATTTCAGATTTGTCCAAATTTGATAAACCTCTGATTTCAGTCAACAGATAATAACACTTAATTTTGTAGGGAATAATTTCAATATATTTTATTAAAATTAGCACATCTCGCCCGAGGGATTAGATAAGTGGTAGCGCGCTGGACTACCACGCGGAGTCCCGGGTTCGAGTCCGGTGGTGCACCTTTGATTTTATCTTCCTAGGAGCATCTACCGCTTACTTTTAGAAGCCGGCAGTATACTGAAAAGGCTCACTAATGGCCTTAGATGTTGAAGCGCCTTAAATTAAAAAAAAACACATTTCCGTGAGTATTTTAAGCTTTCGTCCAAAACCCTGATCTATGCAAGAGATCAAATTCACCTTAATGTAATATGGTAAGAAAACAAGCCAGGCGGGCATTATCATATCGAGGACTTGTTAGTTTATCTATCCGATAATAAATCCACATTTCGCAACATCGATTCGAATTACCAAGTGAATCTCTATAGGGCATAGCCTGTACTTTAGGCTTCTGATATTGGTACGTACTTAAGTAGTATTTGTAATAAGAAATTTCATATCATATTTCTTAGACGATCAATAATAACTAAAAGTATAATAATTAATTATTACTAATTATTGCCAAAACCTGAAAGAAGCTTAATTTAAATATTTTAAATTGCCACTACTCAGAGATTAAAAGAAATCAGGATCTACATACCTGTTAGCATATTCCAAAACTGTCCCTGTGATTGTTAAATCCCACATTTCCATTATTGGGTATTTCAACTCATGATAAAATGGAAATTTCTAATAATAAAATAAAGAATTAATTATAATGAAATAAATGATTTAAATAAGAGAAACTATATTAACTTCAAAAAAAAAAAATTGTTTTAACAAAGTGAGACGCAGTTTTTACAAGTACACAGAAGAGAAGGGCTGTCAAATACATTCATAGAGGCGGTGAGAAATTGTACGATGGTTCCGAAGCAACAGTCTGTGCAAAGAAGATCTTACGACAGGATTTAAAACATATACAAGGGTGCATCGTAAGTCCTTTATTTTTTTATCCTGTATATGTATAAATGATCTGTCGGAATAACTATTATGGGTAGTGGTAAGGTAGAGAAAATAAAAAATCAATATGTTGGCATACGCCAACGAGTTCTGGCATAAGATTCCCTAACGCTGCAAAGCTTTATAAATAATATACACAAATATGTCGTAAAATAGAACTTATTAATAAATTTGAAAAAATAAATCATGATCTTTAAAAAATATGGAAATAAAAACGAAAAACTGGTTTTATACAGGCGATCAAATAGGATGTGATAATCAATGCTTGGGGTTAACTGTAACGGGCAATCTAAATCTGAAGCTTAATATGACAGAAAGAATGCCAAAAGCAAAATTGGCGTTAGGCAGTATATGGAATGTGTTCTTCTGTACGAAAGATATGCCGTTAAGTTCTAAATGGAAAGTATTTGGGGCTATGATAAGGAATGCTGTAAGTTGCATATCGCCAGGTATATTCGCATTATAAATACTATAAGGAAATTGAGAAAGTACAGATGTGTTTCATCAAGAAACTCTTTTATTTAACACTGAATACTTCAAATGCCTTTATATACTTAGAAACTTTATCATCTATTACATGTCACATTTGACAATTAAATTTTAACTACATTAAAAAATATTGAAATTTGAAGTTATAAAAAATAATATTTTATGATGCAAAACTTGGAAAGAATTATATACTAAGTATGGATGCATAATAAAAATAGATTTCAGATTTGGATAAGAGGAAACCTGAATTTTGTGATTCGATAATTACAAAGAAAACTTCTGAGTGCATCAACTAAACTAGACCCTAGCAAGTCTAAGTTACAACACTGTTTGTAACAGAAACCGGTCGATGACCACAAAAAGAAGCAGGCTATCACGGAAAATATCTCTGATGTTTTCCAGATCTGCGGAACCAACCACAAACCAATTCATATATTCAAATTGCTGCATTTGCACATTCAAAATAAGGCATCTAATAAAAGTGGAAAGCAATATTTCTGTTCCAACAGAAAAAGGAAGCTGCTGTTTTGTGGCCATGGAAAAAAAGTGTGAAGAGGGTTGACCAAGAAAGATTTTGGGTAACGCGAAAAGGAAACGAGTCACCTGGGCTGAATGGATCCTACAGTCTATGGCACCAGAGGTCTCTACTACAAGGCTTGAGATCTGCTTTTGGGAAATGGCATATGACACTCAAGTCGTAAAAAACAAAAGAAAAACATAAGTTTAAATAATAAGAATTATCTTTATTTATACAATAATTTTATTGAACAGAGTATTTTCGGTACAATGTTTTTATCTCTTTTATTACCAGGTCACCTTTGATATATATCGTATTTATTGCTGCCAGATCAGCGCTATGCTCAAGTAAAGGAAACTTCAATTGTCCAACTTCAGTAAGAAATCCAATTTTATCAACATTAATTACTATCAAAAATTCTCCGTTAGGTTTGAAAGCAAGTGGGCAAACAATTTCTGGACCCCAATTACGAATTTTGCGCGACCAATAGTTAACTGTTACTGTGACATTATCTGGCCGCCATTTGGCTGAAAGCTGATATGCAACTACAGGATGCGGATATATCTCTGGTCCACTTTGTAATCTAATATGAAATCCTTGTGGAAGCAGCTTTACTCTACAATAAATTTTCACTTTTGATCCAATGTATAAACCGCTTGGTGGTAAATGATAAACATACGGTGTACCCTGAAGTTAAAAATTAATTAAATTTTGTTTTAAAAGCCCACTTCATGAGCTTGTCCACTAGCTTAATAATAGTAAATAGAGACAAAAAAAAACAATAATATTTAACGGCAGCGGCCGGTAATAATGTTGTTTATGTCACAAAGGAAATGTTTAATGCATTTTCTATGTATTTAATTTCGGAATTACTTGTATAGATACCTCTGTATTAGTAAATGTAACTTGTTCAACATAAAACAGCAAGGGTGAGACTTCTTTTTATTTTATCAATATTCTCACAACAAAACGTAACGAGTGTTCACATAGAACCCCTGAGTGTGCGCAAAACACTCCTCCAAATATATAGTACTTGACAGTGAACTTTTCTTAGCCTTCGCTGTTTTTAAAATTGGCAGCCTTTTTAGATTCTAATTAAATTTTTAAAGATATCAATTCAATTACCAGGTTGAATATCCCATGTTTGTCACTAAAATTGCAAATACCTGGCATTGTAGACCATGAAGGGCCAAGGCTACTCTAGATGAATTTTTATTGGGCGTCCGGTTCTCATAACCGTGTATCTTACTGAGCCCGCTAATAACTTAGCTCACAAAATATGTACTGGATAACATCGTCTAAGGCGCCACTGTTCTCCTGTTAGAGAAACGTGACAGCGAAGGTAAAAGAAATAATTTTTTTTCTCTACGTTTTTCTCTAGACATTCTCTATGCGAGAACTCGCATTTCCTCACTGTTTTGTAAAATAATTTTGAAATACGCAAATGGCCGAAACAGGTCAATTAGAAGGAAAAAAGGCAAAATTCTTATCTGAAACTAAAATGGAAAGCTAAATGGGTTTTTAGAGAAGATATATATGTAAGAAGAAGAAGAAATTGCAGTAAGAAGTGAAATAGCAAAGGCTGTGAGGATTCATCTAGTAGTATAAAAGAAAAAAATCTTGTCTAAAAGATTTAATTGAAGATTCTGTACTTGCAATATTCAAGGGATGCAAGCTAAGCCGATCGTGGCTAAGCCGAAACCAGGCCACAATTCCGAAGACATTTGCAAAAATTAGAATTGTGAAAGTGGACTAAAAAAACACTGTTTAAAGGGAAGAGATAGTTGAAAGAGTCACCTATAAAAATGAAATTAAAATATCCCAAGGTTAAAAAGGAGAAGGTGCTAGACTAATTATAACTTGAAAGTAAGGACAGAAGGTATAGAAATTCTAACAAAAAAAAAAAATAATATGACAATAACAAGAATATACTTATCATCATCAAACTTAGAAACTGAAAGAAAACTTAAACGAAAATTGTGTTAAGTAATTTTTAAACGTAATAATGAATTGCCAACCATCTTATTGTGAGGATCATCCACTAACAATATAGTTCTTTCAGTTGAAGGGTACATATCTCTCGTTGATAATTCTACCTTAAGAAGTTGAATATCTCCACTTATGCTAATAGAATCTACGTTCGATGGATGAGTTCGGTGAACGTAGCTGCAAAAGTGTACTCCATTTACACTCACCTAAATAAAAGATACATGAAAAATTAACTCTGGTTCTCAGAAATTTCAACTGAAATCAGATCCTTTCTGCATGATATTAATTTAAAAATTACGATAATAAAACAATATTTTATATCTAGATTAAATTTTCATTTACAAAAAACTAACCAGATATTCTGATTTCATGACATAAATTTCCATTATGAATATTTGTCCCCTTCTGAATGGATTCTTTTTTGTAGCATGCACTTCTTCATGACCCCATTCTCCATTTATGTGGCTGTTTCTCACCACACAATTTTGTTCAAACCGTGGATTAAAATGAAATACAATTTCTTTGGCTTTTTTGTTCTTAAATTTGTCATATAAATTTGAACATAGATCAATAGCAAATCTAAAACAAATCACAATTCGTTGCTTAAAAGCAACTTCTTGGCTACGTTTGCAAGTATGAATATGATTTCGTTATCGTTTCCAATAAATAAACAGTTAATATATGTTTAACATATCTTTTAAGAAAAATTACCATTATCTCACCTTTGAGCAACAGGAGGGATGAAACCATTTATTAAAATATTGCTTTTAAACATGAGTGGATTCTTTAAATTGTGATGATAAGGCACATTCTACAGGAAAAAATACAAATAATTAATCATTGTGTAAAAAATTAATTTTAAGTATAGCATAATAGAACTTTATCTAACAGAAAGACGGCTTTGAAGAGGCTTTTCTTCAAAATGTAGATCATCAAATTTGAAAGAATTTTTCATAACTATGAAAGCTCTTTTCCGGGGCATTTGAAGGATCAACAGGGCACCTTTCTATTTCTATCATGTGTTTTATAGATACTCTGGTTTATATCTATATGTCTTAAAAAATAAAATTTGTGATTTAGAAAAAAAAAGGTTCATACCGAATCACTAATGTATGTGGTTTCACTGTCAGTGAGAAAATCGTATTCAATTGCTTCCTCAGCCTGATCAACTTCAGTATTAACTGTTTCTATAACTGGAAGCATTTCTCTAATTTAGTAGAGTAAGTTAATATTAACAAGAAACCGTGTTGCACTCAGCTTATAAACTGACACTTTCTTCTGAACTGAAGATGTCACGTAAATATTAAATCATTCGCCTTATTTTACACAGAACACTATCACTGATAGAAATAAGAATAATGAACATAAGATCATCAGTTTGAATTTAGAAAGTTGGCTGAGAATAATCAAATATTGACCGATTACGTTATCTATATCGGTAATTAAAAGAATATCGTCCCCTCGAAGAAGGTACTTATGTACTGCTAGTTACTACAGCTAACTGCTAACCCGCAGTATCAAACCTCCCTAATGGTTAACATTGTTGATGTCGATGTGTAGAAAGAGCTGAGTTCTTTTCTTCTGTTTAATTAATATAAGAGCAACTGCGTTTTCTTTCTTTTTATATGTATAATGTTTTCTTTAAATTATCTGTAGCATTTATTCCTTCACAAAGTGTTTTGTTCACTTCATGAAGTGTGGTGTAAAAAGGTTTACAAATTTTTCGCCTATTGGAAAAAAATGAATATTTTTTTAATTTTGTTACTAATAGTTAAGCTTCATTTAAAATTGCTGCTTGCATTTCCGGAACAGGGAAAATGGGATTTCACTTTTGATAAGGTAAGATGTACGTCCACGTAATTTCTCAAAGTTTGCTTGTTCTCCAAAATTTGAACTATATCTTGTTTTTAGTATACTTCGGAGAAAACGGTGGTAAAAAGCCTCTTTAAGGAATCCCAGATATTTATTCAAAGTAAGTAAAGTATAATCATATTTAATATAATTACTTATACAGTCCTAACACGTTTATTTCAACTATAATATAGTTTATTTAGCCCAAATTTAAATTCCGTGAAGTATCAAGAATAAATGAACTTTTTCAGTGATTGTTTTGTTGAGTTAACAAAAAATAAATTATATTACTACTAAATCTATGTTCAGTATATTTTTTAAACTTTATATTATTTCTCTTTTTATTAATTAATTTCAGTAATTTGTGAAAGTCAGGAAAGTGCAAAAGTAAAAATTAATTGGTCAGTACGTGAATCTGCTTGTTGGCAGGATTATCCACGATATGGTCAGGTAAATATTTAAGCTGTCAAAAATAAACTTTTCAAGGTATCATCAAATCAGTTAACACTTTACATTTACTTTGTGCATTTGTTTTTTAGATTTCATAATTTAAATTCATATACTATTAATAAGATGAAAAGGATATAAGTTGTTTGCAGTGATTACAAATAACTTCCGTTATGTAATGCAAATACTGCTATTATTATTAATTGAGCTTTGTTTCCAAATTTCTTGACTTCTTTTTTAAGGAGAAGTCATTAGCTCTATAATAAAAGTCTATCAAACCCAATTTTTAAGTGCATGGCACTCATAATCATCGGTAGTTATATTTAAATAAAAATCTTAGGATGAATTTTACAATTGTTACTTTTCGATTTATTTTATCATCTTTTCGCTATCCATATAAAAAAAGAAAAAGGATTTTTTTCTTTTCCATCCATTATAGTCTTTTTCATTTAGATATTCCATCTTAAAACAGAATTTCTAATTTGTTTTGTACATTTAATCAAAAGATTTTTGTTTTCAGTCCTCTGATTATGATGGTTTCTCAGAAGATTTTGATAACAGCACTATATACATTGTTAGAGAGCGTGATAATACAGAATATAATTGTGCAGGCATCATTCATTTGGTAAATTAATTCATGGCTTATTTAATCGTTTTTTCAGTTTCATTCCTACTTACGTAATTTTCTTCACGTATTTTATAGTAGCAAATAATGAATTTCCATTTTGTTGAGGCTTAATATTACAAACATAATAGTTAACATAAAAACATATAAGTGCCAAAGAGTAATTTCGTTGTTTGAACAACTATGATAAAATAGATTAAATCAGGCCAAAAATAATTTTGTTTCTTGCTTTGAAACTTTTAATGTTAAATTCAATTTTAACAGAAAGAAATGCGTTTAAAAGAAAAAACTGATATTTTTCCAAATGAAGTGGGGAAAGAAACTAACACAGAAGTGGTTATCCCACAACAACCAAAAGAAAATAATGATGAATCGACTAAACAGACTTTAAATGTACCTCATACGGTAAGTAAAATAAGTTTTGTCATCTCATGAATACAAAAGGAATGGTCAAAAAATACAAGTAAAGAAATGATTATACGGTAATGGTTAAAGTAGGTTTAAAAAAAAAATGATTTTCTTTCTCTATGTTTATGGTACAATTTTTGCCCGAAATTTTTTCTTTAAACGACTCCTCTGGCCATTGCCATACAATCATTTTCTTATTTTTTATATAAGTTTGATTCCTTTTTTTAAACATTAATTTTGGATATTTAAGCATCGAGTCTTAATAACACGTTTATAAAGGGATGTACTCACTCCAAAAATAAATGAGTGAGGGACGTTTGGATGAGTGAGAAACGAGAGGGATGTTTGTTTAAAGCTATTAAATGTATAATGCAGATATAAAGTTATTAGGAAAAAGTAGTTGATTAGTATGTATATTATAACTTATTATTACAATATAACTCTTGACTTAAAATGGGGCTTTCGCAGGGAATGCTGCATCAACTAAATATAAAAAATTACATCTCTTTTAATTAATGATTAACGGTTACTTTGTTTCTTAAAAATAGTTATAGCATAAATAAGAAAAACAGGTATGTATGAAGAAGAAAGAATAACATATTAAGATTCATATCTACAGTCGGAATGAATTTGACTTTTGTCCTCCAAAATCTTTACAACTTTTCTGATTTTAATATGTGAACTTGACCGTAAAGGTTCTTTCATTACTTTCTGATCATTTTTATAAACTATTTAATAATAAAATTTATCTAGAATCAAATAATTTGAATTTGGTTCTTTTAAAGGCAAGAGATATTGATAAAGTCTATGATCGCAAAATATTTTAAAAGTATGTCTAGATAAATATAAATGCTGGAGTCTATTGAATAAAACAGAATCATAGAATCAGAAAAAGCAGCTACAAGGGAAGAATTGGTCGACTCTTTCGAAACTCGATTGTAGAGGGCCGCCAGCTTTGCCCAGAAGAACCTAAAAATCCTTTTATCTCTTTTGATGCTTTAGGAATGGGATAATTTTTTATTGTTTTGATTTATTCTTATTCGGATCTACTTTTCTGGTGTTATAGCTCCAAATAAACTATTTCTTTTTAAAATTCCGTTTTGCCATGTTGAACTTTTTTTGAGAAAATTTAGTTAGGGGATATCCACAATGGACCTCGACTTGTAGGTCGCAGTGGAATGAGGCGCCCCCTCCCCCCGCTTCTATTCTATTCTAGTTAGGGGATTCTGAAAAATGTCATTTTATTAAGTTGAGTTTTTCTCATTAGGAATGCCCGGGGACATAATAGATCTTTCATAGTGCAGTATAAAGAACACTGCTATGGAAGGGTAACACTTTATTTTTTAAATTAAAAGCAGAAGTCTTTTAATTTGAATGTATCACGCTAGTATCATTGTATATAATTTCGTATTTTGTATAAACGGCTCGTCCATAATAGCTAAAGGGCTATTTCTTTACTTTTTTTTAAGTAAATGTGTAATTTGTTTTTTATATACATTTCACAATAAAACAAAATTAACTTGACGCAAATTAATTAATTATTAAGAATAATACCATTTTAGTTATAATTTATATATTTTGATAAATAAATAAGTAAAATTGCTAGAAAAAATCCGCTGCGCTAACGAGAGCTAACGAGAGTTGCAATTGAAAAATTGTATGTGGAACAATATTGGAACGCTCAGTAAAGAAATATGGACAGTTCTAGTGCTTGTTCCTACTCCTTAAGTATATTTGCGACATTGCCGATTGTTTGTGACTAGTATGATGTTTTCGAATTTTTCGTGCAGAATATTCTAGTTTCAGTAATACTAATTATTCGATGAAAAAGATCAGTTCTCCTTCTTAAATTCGTCGCATAGTTTATTTTTTTATTTCTTGTAACTAATTTTTTTGTATTGATTTTTTTAATATTTAAATGTATTTGTCTTAGTATAGTTTTTTTTTTAAAATTTTTTGAAATGTGTTTGTGTATTCAGTAAGTTTATTATGGGAAAAAATAAACATTTGATGTCCTTTAATGAAGATTTCTGATTTTAATAATTTCTGATATACTCTCTTCTGAAACAAACCAACAAAAACATTTAAAGGATTTTCAATTTTACGAATGGTAAACATTTATAAATTAAAGTTAGAATTAATTTAATTATTGAATATGTGGATGGGTCCGCAATGCTAGATAACATCTGGTGTTTTATCCGTCGTAGGATGCAAATTCCTTTTGTTCATGACCGTTTTCGGATTTTCATCCATAGTGAGAGCAAATTCACCAAGTTCGTGTAGAGAGTTCATTTCAATGCATGTTTCAACCCACAAATCAACAAGTGTGAGTGTAACAGAAACATTGCGTTGAAGTGAACTCTCTATACGAACTTAGTGGATTTGCTCTGACGATGGATGGATCCGAAACCGGTTAGGAACAAAAGGAATGTACATGCTATGACGGATAAAATACCAAATTCAATTATTGTTCCAAAAATTGCCTCCTGGTAGGGCTTGATCCTTCCTGTGCGTAACGCATGAGTTTTTTTTCATTTTCCAAAAAATTAAAAATTTTGGAAGATGAGAGATTGCTAATCACAAAAAATTGTCAGAGCCTCTCTTGTATATAGAACTACAGTGGGATTCTTATTTAATGTGGTAAGGCACTCGAAAATTACATTAGTTACTTATTATATATCGACATTTATTGATTTGAATAATAAGTTATTCTTAGGTCGGTTTAATTTAATTGGCTTAATTTATAGCAAAGAATGTTTATACATGACAGTCGCGAATATCTTAGTAAATTTGAGTGTCCGACAACTTTGCAGTAGCACTCATCAGCGTTTATAAATTTTCTTTTTAAAAATAATATTCTACTGGTTTGATCTTAACATTTGTTCAGCTATTTTAATGTATACACTTCACTAATGACATTTTTTTATGCAGTCATTTTCAGACATCTTCTACAGGTACTTCTTGTTTAAATAGAGATTTGTTTAAGGTTTTCTCACCACTATGTTCACATATTTACTTCCCATTACTCTCCACATAATTTTAATTTTCTATGTTTATATTCATAAACTTTCACCGATGGATTAGACTTGGAAGCAGCTGCTACATATTTTGTGAAAATAATAGATTTTTTTCTCTCTTTTTTTTCAGGTATCCAAACATCCAGTGTTTAAAATAACTAAGGATGGGTTTTATATATTATATATTCAGATTCAAGAAGTAAATAGTAAAGAATTTAAAGCCAAAGTACATATTGAAATGAAGGGAAAAGATGGTTATTTATCAGCTGCGAATTGGCCTTTATTACCTGTAAGTTTTGTCCTTCACTAAGAGATGACTATTGTTTTTTTTTATTGTTGTAATTGATTTAATTTGATTTTTATAGTTCTATGGTGCCATGTGTTTAGTTTACGTACTTCTTGGATTAACATGGCTAATAGTTTCATTTCTACAATGGCGAGATCTTTTAAGAATACAGTTTTGGATTGGAGGTGTTATATTTTTAGGAATGCTTGAAATGGCTACATTCTATGCAGAATATTCTAGTTTCAATGCCACTGGTGAATCTATGAAAAGTGCAGTATTACTTGCGGAGTTTGTCTCATGTGGCAAGCGCACTCTTGCTAGAATGCTTGTAATTATAGTGAGCTTGGGATTTGGAATTGTCAAGTATGATTTATGTTTTTTCGCCATTACTTTATCCATTTCTTTAATTTTTGAGAATTTAGTAGTCCCTATGCATTAAATTTCTGATAAAAATAAGTTTCCGAGTTATTTTTGACTACTCAATACCTTTTTTTTTATTTCTTTATAACCTTTATAAATTTCTTTTATTTTTCTTTCTACCTTTCTGATGCAATAAATCTTAATTTTTAGGCCAAGACTGGGACCAATGCTGCATCGCGTTGTTGGAGTAGGAATTTTATATTTTGTGTTGGCAGTTTCTGAATCATATATGAGAGTTGTAAGGCCAAAAAATGATCCAACTAATCAATTTGTGATTGCAACGGTTCCATTGGCAGTTTTAGATTCAGCAATATGTTGGTGGATTTTCATTAGTTTGGCACAAACGACTAGAACATTAAGGTTAAGAAGGTAAGCGCGCTTTTATCATGTATTATTTATTTACTTAAACTGATTTTATATTTTTGTATATGATAATTTTGCATGACTTTTCAGAAATTTGGTGAAGTTAAGCCTTTATCGGCACTTCACTAATATATTAATATTTGCTGTGGTTGCCTCTGTAATATTTATGCTGTATTCAATTAAAGCCCATCATCTGACAATCTGTTTTACAGTGAGTTAAAATAGTCAGTTTAAATGTTAATAATACATGATTATTTAAAAAAAAATGTTATAATCCTGTTTTTGCATATATTGTTTACTTTGTCCATAGGATTGGAAAGAATTATGGGTGGATGATGCTTATTGGAGGCTTCTGTTTACTGTAATACTTATAGTAATTATGATATTATGGAGACCAACTAATAATAATCAAAGGTAAATTTAAATTATTATTTTCTCCAATGTTGAAAATGGATTTTGAGGTTCGGTCATACAAAAGAACTCTTTTTTAAATTTCTACCGACGTTTCGGCAAATTTATTGCCTTCTTCAGGATCTGTACAAAGGTTGAAATACAAATCAATAAAAAATAGAACCAACCGAAAATATGAACTTAAGCTAAATATTTCCAGAATAAACATTTTTTAAACTATATAAATAAACTAAGTACAGAGCAGAGTATGATATATATAGAGTACAATTAAATTTATTTTAAATTATTGTTATAGACCAATCAATATTAAACCAAATCACAACTATTAAATAATCTAAAGCACAACTAATAAAAAAATATATGTGTACAGTATGAAAATAACTTAGGAAATGTACTTACAAAATTTTTTAGTTAGAATTCCAGTAGTAATTAATCTAGTATAACCTGTGACATATCTTCACCAAGTGTTACGGACATTGGATGTGTCAAGGTTTATAAAGGGCTAGGAGAGCGGATGGGAAAACCGTGTCTTAGTCTGTATGTTGTTTTGGAAATTCCAGGAGATTGTTATAACTGAGGGATAGGTTTTTGGTGTCTGTTCTAAAATTAATAGATAATTTATCTTTTTTAATATAAATCATTTCCAATATATTTCTATTTTATTATTATTATTGTTGATGGAGAGAATTTTGTGTTTTCTATGTCAAATTCATGTTTGTATTGTATGCAGTGTTTCGTTAGTGCTGTAGTCATGTCAGTCGGTTTTTTTAGTTTTACAGTCGTATTTATGTTTTATTTTTTTTAAAAATTTTATATTTTACAGTCGTATAATTTTATTCGGAAAATTTAGTTTAAGTTCTTTTGCGGTTGGTCTATTTTTTATTGAGTATTTTCAACCTTTTACAGACCCTGAAGAAGGCAAAAATTTGCCGAAACGTCGGTAGAAATTTAAAAAAGAGTTCTTTTGTATGAACGAATCTCAAAATCCATTTTCAACATTATTTTTATCTTTATATCATATAATATTGTATATAACTTATACATTTTATTATTTATATATAGATACGCATTTTCACCACTTCTTGATAATCCTGAAGATGACGATGAAGACGAAGAAGAACAGTTTGTAAATGATGCTTACGGTTTGTAAAAAATTGTCTGATTATTATTTTTGAATTTGATTATTTGATTTTAGTTATTTGCTTTAAGCAGAATCTGGATACTCATTTATCAGTTTTGATATCATTCTAAAAAAATGGAGAAATTATTTAATTTCAGCCCTCATATTTCAGGATATTAGTTGTTTGGGAAAAATCGCGTGGCCTGTACATTTAACACTATCAATATTGCTCCCCTTTTTTTTGTCTTAGTTTACTTGCATAATCGCCCGCTTATTTTAACAATACTTCTTATCCACTAATATATCGCTTCTACTATTTCTATAACATGTAATCTGTAAAAGATATTTTTTGATACTGGAATAAACAGTTTTAATTAATTGCAGAATTTGGTCTTGCGAATAGCTTCCCTTGTTTCATATATTGGCTTATTGAAACATTTTTCATTTCATTTACTAAGTGAATGTTTTTACTCAGTGTTTACACAAATGTTTATGTTTGCGTTTCCATAGGAATGATAGAAATATATGGTCAGCTGGAAACTACTGAAGAAAACCTGGCAAATATTCTTCATTTAAATTGTTCTTGAATAATTTTTCCCATTCTTTGCAGTATTTATTTGAATTTTGCGATTTATGATCTGTTTGTACCTTTGCATCTTGAAAGGGTTGTGCAAAACATATACTTAGAAATGACTTCTCAGTCTGGCTATAACTTATTTTTTGTCCATCATTTGGAGCTCTAGATACGAATGCAATAGGTCTGAACTCTTGAAATACGGTAACATCCAATTTCACCTTTGGAACTATATATTTAAGTTCTAAAGTTTTATTTTATATTCCGAGTGTTGAAACTGAAGTATTGTTCTCTTTCAGATGTTCAAATGCCAGTTTTTACTTTTTGACATATTCTTATGCTCACAAATATTTTTGTTACAGCTTTCGTACTTCTAGTTTATAATAAATTAGTAGATTTGTGAAGTTATTTTATACAATGAAACCTAACACTTTTAGAAAAAAGTTTTTAGGAATAAATAACCCACAAGTAGTAGATTATAATGGATTCCACAACAGAAGTTAATAATAGATTCCTAAGATGTTCAAAACATCCTCATGAAGGGCGCTTGATTATAACCGGTGGATGGCCACAAATTCCTGAAAAAAGTTTTATATACTTCAAGCGTGGATGATAAGTGTATTGCAGACACATTTAGGATTTACCTTCCGATTCGCTTGCTTCAACTTTTAGAAAGGATAGTTTGCCAACGATACTTAGAAATACTGGAATTAAAATTTTAGGGCAAGATCGTCGGGGAATAGAGGAAACCATTGAATTTCCAGAATAATTTAGCCTGGTTTTTCGCTTTTAAATTAAAAATAATTTCATATCTTATTTTTATTTTTTTAGGTGTTAAAATGAGAGGCCAAGGAACTGGCTCAGCTTCCCCTAAACTTAAATCAAATTCTATTAATAATCCAGTAAGTACCCCTTAGTAATACCATAATATTTAGTATGGGGTGAATAATTATATAAGTGGCTATTAATGAATTGATATATTTTTAGTTTGATTTTATTTGTTGCAATATCATTTTTCACACTGTATAAATTACAGGATGAAGATTTAAAGTGGGTGGAAGAAAATATACCTGCTTCTCTGGCAGATACGTAAGTTTTTTATTCAGTGTACACTCTATTGTTTATATAATACAGTTTAAGTTTTACATTAATAAATACTTCTGCCTAACAATGCATGCAATTTGAATTGAATGAATTCTATATTATTCTGTAATTCTATGTTTTAAAACCTGCTTTCCCATTTCAAAACTAATGTTTTAATCGAAATTTCACTCACTATAAATTTTAGAGATCCATGCTGTGAAAATTCAAAGGATAAATTGAATTTATCCACCCATAGTACGAGCTCTTTTAACTCGTAACTGCTTCGCCATCAGAATAGCAATAGTAATGGTTAGCCACACGTACTGGATGGCCATTAAATTTAAATCTTTCATACTGAATAATATCGGGACACAAGTAACCCTGAAAAGATGCACATTATGTGTCCACAAAATGAAGGAGGCTTTCACCGAATAAGTCTCTGGCATTAATCTTAAATTGAAATAGTTCTTTACAGAATACATTATTGTTAAATTGTGATTTTTTTGTTCTTATGACAAACTCAGAATATATTTGAGATTCAGTTAATCTTACATCTATTTCTTTTCTTTCAGCGCTTTGCCTATTTTAGACTCTGATGAGGTGAGTTTTTGAATATTTTTTTAAATTTTTGTATTGTAATTATCTAGTCTAGTTCATAATTTTACAAGGTGGTGTAACTATAAAACGATATTGCCATATTGAAAACAATAGCTAAATATCAATATTTCTTATCGCTAATCTTCCTGTTTTGTCTGAATATTACTTATATGTAAACAACATTTATTTGTTTAGTTTGGAGGTAGCCTTCTTTTTTCTAATCACCTCGGTATCTACGAGGGGTCATTCAATAAGTAACGAGACAAATTGTTGTAGCCACTTTTTGAAGTGTTTCTTTGTGGGCGTCCGTATGTTGTCTTGGAACCCATCTCGCACAAGTTTTCTTGTACTGCAGCTTATACTGAATAATTTTATGGACAGTTCCAACACTCGCGTGCAGTTTTTCAGCTCTCCGTTCAACAGTAATAGAATTAACGCGTTAATGCGAAATTCGATGGAGAAAGTTGCAACTTCAACCGGTCGTCCACTTCGTTGCTCGTCACAGACACTTACACGGCCACTTTTAAACTGTACTACCCATTTGTAAACGTTTGAACGTTTCTTACAATTATTTGCATACACTTTCAACATTCGTGGATTTCACTATCTTTGATACCCTCTGCAACTAAAAATCTAATCACTGAGGAGCAATGCTCAAGCGGATTCGCCATTCACTGAATACATTTGAGGTTATGCTTACGAAAACTCTAGAACAGCTGATGAGAAGCTAAGTACAAGGATGCCAACTTGACGCGATGAAACTATTGTATTGATTAAACAAACCGTTTCTGAGCTACAGCGATTTGTCTCGTTACTTATTGAATGACCCCCCCCCCCGTATTTATTACAAATGTGGACATTTTATACACACAGAAAAAAATTAAACTTTTATCAGAGTTACTCAGAATGACTCCATTATAGTTTATTTGCTCCTTCTAAACTCGTGATTTAGTACTGCATTTAATTCGGCGATATTTTGCAAATGTTGGGAAATCCTTGTATGTCCGTCCACTATATGTTATATCGTACGTGCAATGGCAAATTTTCTAATTAGAGTGATAACATACTTATATAGAAGGAGGATATCATTAGGAAAATATATAGTATTGAGTGGGTTGACCGAGTTTATATATCTTGGTACTCATATCAATTCCAGCAATGATATCCAGGAAGAAATTAAAAGAAGAACCATTCTTGCTAACAGGCACTATTTTGGTCTACACAAATATTTAAAAAGTAGACCAGGTATCTCCAGGTCCTTATCTATAAGATTCTTATCTATTGCTCGTTAATTCAACCATACTTGAAATGCTGGGCAATCAGAAAGAGAGACGACGAGCGTATGATACTTACATTTGATAAAAAGTCCTCCTCAAGTTTATGAAGCTGTAATGGATGGCCAGTCCTGGAGGCGAAGGACAAATGAAGAATTGCATGCTCCTATAAAGAGGCGAATATCGTCACTCTGAATAAACTAAACTACATTTGGGTCATGTGGCGAGGATGGACCAAGACGCTATCCCGAGAAGAATGCTAGACGAAACATTGCTGCACGAGACGCGCAAAAGAGACAGATCGAGGCTTAGAGCGCCACCGAAGATGCGCTTACTCTGCTCGGAGTACGCAATTGGAGAATCGCAGAGACAGCTGTCAGTCATTGTTGGCGGGTTGTAGTGCCAAAATAAAGAAAGATTGATAACGTAAAGCACAGAAAATAGAAAAGGAAATTTATCCAATAAAGAATTTTCATTAAAAAAAATAGAAAGGATTTTCTTTCAAATCCCACAAAAACTAATAGAAATCAGAGACATTTTCCGTGGTAGCCTGCTTCATTTTGTGGTCATCGACCGGTTTCGGGCGTTCGCCTATCTTCAGGATGCGTTTGTCAGACTGTGCAAGTTTGTGTTATCACACTGTTTGACAAACGCATCCTGAAGATGGGCGAACGCCTGAAACCGGTCGATGACCACAAAATGAAGCAGGCTACCATGGAAAATGTCTCTGATGCTTTCCAGCTCTGCGGAACCAACCACCACAATAACTAATAGAAATATCTACTAGCTTGCATAAACTACGATTCTTCTGCACCCATATTAAAAACTTTTATGTGAATCACATAGTGTTTTTAGACCAGAGTTTCGAGAGCGATGACGTCAATTTGTACCGCGATTTTAAAGGTAATAGTTATTAGTTTTGAAATTTACTAATTTCAATTTAAATCAAGAAGAATATACTTTTGCTAAATCAGTTATGTAAGAATATAAGTTATATTATCTAATTTCCAAACTAAATTACTGACAGTAAGAGAATATATATATAAAAAAAAAAGAGTTCCATTTGATATGCAAGTTATCTCCGAGAGTTGCTCTTTCGAAACAAAGAAATTTTTATTGCAATCTTGAAACAAAAGTAGGGAATACTTAAAAATGTTGTTTTCAAGTCACATGACAGTGTATCACTTGGTATATTAAATGTAACATTTGACAATATTATAAGAGTTCGCATTATCAATAATAGCTGAACTTTTTGGGTGAATACTTGAAACTGAGTACTCGGAAACCAAAATGCATGCTATTCTAGATATGCGAACACACGAAGTGTTACCTACATTGTAGATGAAGCTGCTAATTGAACTGTTTGAAATATCTTGTACTGAGATCTTTTGCATCCCTGCTCTAGAGCGCGGAGAATTACCGTAACGACAGTTCTTCCATTGCTCCAAGTCTTACCAATTAATTTCAACTTGTCCAAAATTTTTTTTTTACCCAATCCTAAATTTCCAATTTGTTTCTTATACATAGTAAGTGGTAAACCTCTCCCTTGTTCTGAAGCGCCAAGCCTGGCCTCACTGAGAGACAATCACTTTTTTCCTCCATTGCCAGAACATTTTTTTCAATTAGCGCGGCCTATTGTCTTCGAAAACTCGAGACAAGTATTCCTTTATACTTGTTCTTCAGGTTCGTTTCTCTTTCATTCATTTTTCCCCTCTTTCTCTCTCTTTTAAAAAGAGTAATAATTCGAGGAATTTAAACTTATTAAAAGATTGTAGTTTCTTGTAGTTGATCCTCTGCTTTAATATTTGGCTCTTGCTTTGCATTCAGATTAATAGACTTCCATCTTCCTGTTCTCTTTAATCGGCCACATTAAAATAAAACAAACTCATTTGCCATTTTCTTCTCTCCTTCATTTTACATCATTATTGAGTTGAGCCTATCTTGTGATTTATTATTTTCTGCATCAATACTATTTTTTTCGACAATGAATTTCTATTGTGCTAAAGGCTTATGAAAGTTCTTCACACAAAGGTAATGGTCTAGCCATTTCTTCAAGAATGTTGGCTTATCTTATGGTTATTCTGAACTAAAGGAGTTATACTTACTTTGATTTCCCAACCTTATTCAATACCTGCAGGAACCTTATTCAATCCTGCAGAAATGTGCACTCGCTTGCATTGATTAGCAAATCCCCTAACACGTTTAGCTCATCTCCCACTGAACTTCCCGTCCTTACCCATAATACCCTTATACATTTTAGAGGCGATTATAAAACATATATACATATAGTAATAAAGGGAGCCACAATAAATCTTCTACATCATAGTGAACGTGGTTTTATAGTATTCCTTTTATATTTCTACATCTGTTTGATATGTGGGTCCGAAAAGATTCAGCAGATGGACACATCAAATGGGGTAGCCTTCAACTTGGCAAAAAAGCCCTTCCTGTGGCATTTGTAAGTCTTATAAGGTACAGGCACTAAAGTGTGAATCTCAAGTAAACGTCTTCTATTGTAAACGAATATACTATTTTAATCATTTCTGCTAAATGTATAAAGAGGGACTGGCTATAAAAGCTAAATCTACTGCAACGCTAGAATATCTATTGTGCTTCTTATCTGTATCAGGTTTGTACTGGAATGAAGTACCTCTATAAAGTATTCGACTTATATGAGTAGTGTGAATTATATTTGCCTCTAACAATCTAAATTCAGCTATAAGTCTATATGTGTAATTGTTGTTAGACTGAGATAACTGCGGCAACTCAACACCATGAGTTGATGGACTCACTAGTCCTTTCTCCTCTTGAGGAGAGTATTATTACCATACTTACAAAGAAACCAGTTAGTCTATCATCTTCTGAAATCTTATACTGAATTATTCTAGGTTTAAAAAAAAAAAACATTGGAATATCCAACAACTAATAACTTATTTTAAAATGCCGCAAAATGAGAATGAAAATTAAGTGTAAAAATGTATTTCAAATTATTGGCGAATTTATAATTTTTTATCATGTTTAATTTTATCTGTTTTGTTTTTTAATTACAGGAAATAATGACAACAAGATTTGAATTATCAAAAATGCAGTAATTATATATAATATATATTTATCATAAATATAAATATAGCTGTATATTTTATAAAGTAAGTGCTAGTCTACAATTTTTTTTTTTTGCTATAATTTAATTTAATCCTAAAAGTAGTTGCTGTGTTAGAGTACTTAATTTGTGTTGTTTTTGTCCTGAATGTTATATATGTATGTTTTCATGTTTTTGATGGAAAAAAAATAATATTATTTTGAACTATTGATAATTTTGTTGTTATTACAAAAGTAATAACTAGGATGTAATTTGGGCTATTCGTACCCTAAGTTCATCTTCTTCCCTTTGAAGGCTCCCAAGTTGTAAACCAGTTTCGAGGTGGGTGCTATTCTTCATAATTTAGTATTAAATATCATTATATATTGTTGCTCCTTAAGATTTAGAGAGTGGGCTAAGTTATTTTCACAATATTCATATACAATTTCTGTTTAAAATATTAACAGTAATATTTTCTCCTTTTTTTTTTCTTAGTAAAAGGCAGTAGATTTGAAATAGTAAAATCAAATAAAAAAATTAAAAAGGAATTTTTAAAAAAAATGTTAAGCACGTGTTTATAATTTTTGTAAGAAATTGTTAATTAACATTTGGCCTTTTTATTAATAGATTAATAAACATAAGAAATTTCAACAGAACTAGGTTAAATTACATTCCTATTTATAATTACCAGTGATCAGAGTAGAATTAACTACATTTGAAAAAAGATACAATTATTTCAAAATTTTGGAATGATTAATGCGTATACGACTTTCTTAATGATTTAATGGTATTTACGTTAATTGAAGTTTGGTTAATTGAGATCTCTGTGTGAGAAACAAATTGATTTCGCTTGTTAAGATAAATCAGATGTTGCACCTTTTTTGTGGTTCTTTTGAATAGGGTATAAGGATTTTTGTAGTCGTGGTTGCTTTTGAAAACCTCGGTTTATCTCAGCTACACAAAATTTCATAAGTTGCATTCGGCAACAATACTTAGCACTCCAAAAAATTGCCACGACAAGAATTTGGTCGAACATCTTTTTCAGATACCTAGCTTTTTTAAAGCTTAGTGAGAACCCGCTGTTATCACAATAGCGATAGAAGTGAACTTAATAGAAAGCTTGATATGAAATTCTTTTTTACTAATCAAAGCTAACGGCGATAAAACACGAAATAGATATTCTCGAAAACCAAAATTGAAAAGCAAACACTGACATTTTTTTCCTCCAGTAGATATCTACTGTTTCTTTCTAAATGCCATTTAATGAGCTTTAAAGTTCATCGAGTCTAAATGTAGAAACTAAAATTTTCGATGTTTAATAATTTTTCTTGTTTCTTATATCGTAAGAGTCTTCCATTGCCAGGAATTTGAGTAATTCATCATTAACTCACATACTTTTGGGTGTATAGATTCGTTTCTTCTTGTTCAAATCTTTGCTATTCTTTTTTCAAACTCATCTTTATGAAAATTAGACTCGATTATCACATTTCTTTAGTTTGCAGAATTTCTTTTATTAAATACTCCGTTGCTATTGTTATCATAAAAACAAAAGGTTTCTTAGCGCCTAGAAGTTAATGAACGCTTCAATGAGATTGTCAAAGTTCAAAAACGGTTTCAAAAAAATATTCTGACGCGGAGAATACGACAGACTTGGAGAACTTGTTCTTAGAGTTTTTACGGTTTGGCAAGACCGCTAGTTATGAAATCACTCCACCACCAGCCACTTTACTATTTCTCTCCGCTATTTTTAAATTTATTAATTCAGTTAAATAGTTTTCTGAAAACCGTTAGTTTTAACGTTATTAATTAGTTTTTGAAATAATTTAAAATTTATTAAGTTTTCACTTTTTAAGTGAACATACATTTATAATGAAATCTGACCACCCAAAAGCTCCACCCATTTAGCTCCACCCAAAAGTATCTTTACAAAGCTATTACTATCTGCGTAACAATCCTCTTGCTGGTGGTATTGCAGTCTATTCAAGATAAAAGACTAGCCAAACTCTAATGGAAGAAGATACTCTTGTTCATTGATTTAAAACAAAACTAAAACTTTGGTGCAACAGCTTTTAGAGAGATTAATGTCAAAGGCGATTTTTATTGGAAGGCTTGTCAAAACAGCGCAAATGTACACCTGCCCAAATAATTTTATCCTGATCAAATATTCTCAAAAGAGCAAGCAGTATTTTGATGCTAAAAAAATCAATGAAGACTGTATACATAGGCGGTCGCCTTTGATGCGAATTCGTGAGCGTTCATGGCGTTTTTATCGTCACAGCATCTGTAGTTAATTCTGGATTCGCATGAGGTCTGCTATAAACTTTGTAGACCTCACGATACTAATTAATTGCGTTTTGAACCCCGACAGGAATGAATCAAACTATCAACTTCGCATCAAAGACAACCGTGTTAGCATTGCACTACGTGCGATGGCCTACATTGATGTTTTAGCATTAAAATACAGTTCTGAACCAAGAATGGGATATCAAGATAATCATTTCCATACTTGGCGAATATATACTTATACAGTTTTGCACCCATTTTAGTTTTGTTCTTTACCGTAAGATTTTGCTTTGATTTTCGAGAGGTCTAAAATAAAATTAATGGACATTTCATAATGTAATTTGAATGTTTTGTCACCTCGCTTTCATGACAGAGAAGAATTATTCATACCTTTATTTTCTGATATTACATAGTTACATAGCAGCAAAAGAATCGTCACAAAATAACTTCAGGACGAGCGTAAACGTACTTATTATTGATTTACCATATCTTGAACCTTACGAAGATTGACTATAATAATAGGTGAATGTTTTGAAGTTTATTTCTATACGCATTACCTACTTGGTAAAATGAATAATTTGAATAGTGATCTTTTTCTTTGCTGCTATTTTTGATACAGTTTTTGAAAACGTGGTGTGTAACATTTTCTGTATCTAATTTATGTTTCCTGAATAATTATGTATACAAGGTTTCTATATGAATCTTAAAATCATATCTAAGTCTTTGTTTTGGAAATGATTGTAAATAAAAATTAGATAAGAAACTTAAAACACTCTCAAACTAATTGAATTACTAATTGGAATAATCATTTTATCTAGAATTCAAAATTTGTATTGGTATTAAGTAACTTTTATTTTTTTAATTATGGAAATTATGGATTAATTATGGATTTTATTTTAACGATCTCTTACATTTGGAAACGAAATGATAAATGAAAACTATGGTATATTGGAATATTGAAGATCAGTGATGAGCAACATGATGTGCCCCTCTTCCGT
Source organism: Triatoma infestans (assembly GCA_011037195.1). Classification (NCBI taxonomy): domain Eukaryota; kingdom Metazoa; phylum Arthropoda; class Insecta; order Hemiptera; family Reduviidae; genus Triatoma; species Triatoma infestans. The sequence goes on along the minus strand of JAAEAF010004717.1, from coordinate 67,068 downwards.
CAAATATACCTCAAATATAAAATTGTAACTACTGCTTTGATTTTGATATGTGAATTAATTTTTTTTATGTTAAAAAAAACAAATCGAATAATAAAATAAAACTTTTCTTTTTAATAAGTTTATCTAAAGAAATAATTAATTAAATTTAAACAAGGTAAATTTTTGCTAATTCGAATTGAGTTTTGATTATATATTAAGCCCATGGCAAAAAGCTTTTTCTCGTCACTTTTCCGAAATGGGATAAAAAAAGTCATTGGGATATTTTATACCAATATAATATAATGTAATCTAAAACTGAAATGCAACGCATCAATTTGATTGTAATAAATTTCTAAACTTTTTAATAGTCATTTAAAAAAAAAATGTGGCCTCAATGTTTTTGAAAATTTGTAAAATTAGCTCATTTTTAATTAATGTATTAAAAAATATATATATCCCCATTATTGATAAATGACATTATTATAAGTGATTAATGCTTATTTTTTTTTTTTTTTAAACTTAAGTTTCTGAAAATAAGAAATTTAATGTCCACGCCTAACCCTCAAAGCTAGAATTTTTCTGGAAGAATATCAATTTGTTTTAGAGATACTTAAAAATAGATAAATCAATACTTTCATTCAGTATGAGTAGTTTTTGGGTGGTTCTATTCATATTTCAAACTGGAGTATCAAATAGTCATTCTCAGACTTTAAACTTGTTTCGATTCGATGCCATCTTTTTACTATGCTATAATAAGATTGAGTCCAGCAAATATAAATAATGAAATGACTTTTGAGACCAAGTGGCCATTGGTCATTGGTATTTGAACCGTTCTGCCACTTCATTCATTAATCTTGTTTTATTTTGGACCGTTCTTCATCCGTAGTACATGTAGATTAGGTCTAATTGCCGACACCACTATCTGGTTACGTATGTGAGCACTCTTCTTTTTTTTTTATAATATTCTTGCTTAATGTAATATGTTCACTAAATGTTGATGAATGAGAAAAAGAAATGAGGGTTAGGCTCTTTTGTCCGAAGGCCCAGATATCATTCAAAATCACATTGAGTGAGTCCAAAAACTATTTTTATACCTAATATATATATTTTCTTAATGATTTCTCGTTTTATTTTAATATGTTTGTTTGAATTATCACTGAACTTTAGTACCTCTTATTGGGAATTTTGTAATATGGAAGTGTAAGGAATATTCTACAGCAATATCATGAACTGGTTTATTGGGAGTATTCGAATTAACTTTTTTGTGTGCAATGTACTGCGACCAGAAGAGGTATATTGCTCCCGCCCCACCCCACCGCCGCCATTGATGTCAGGATCTCTAGATTAAGATTTCTGAGAAGTCTCTAAATCTGGGAATGTTCTAAGGAGGTCATATCTTTCTCCAACACCTGGTAGTACTCAGTATTCTAAATCTTCTCTGGATGATAGTGTCGCCTTCTATGTCGAATGATAGCTACAATGTTTGATGCCTATTGTGAAGTTTACTCAATGCCGCATGTGAAGCCTATTTTTACTCAGACTGATGCAAGCTTCAATATTTTCTGATTATAACCGCCTATACAAGTCTTGTCCTGCTTCAGTCCTGAGCTCTCTGGTCCCCATGAAGCTGGGAGACGCCGCTAGTTAAATAGGTCTAGGTTAAATTGAAGAATAAATTCTAAAAGGTACTCATACTTCTTCAAATTTCAAAGGTATTGTTGTTCTTTCCTTTCCTATAATGTTGTTGGCATTGGCATTGCATCCGTTAGAAGTGGCACATCCCACTCTTGGCAATAATCCACTAATCTCTGGACCTCAGCCGTGTTCACCAGCAAAGTAACCGGATGCTATTACAACGTTATGGTACCTGCCCGCAAAGTTCATGTGGGTTAGAATGGGTACTGAATCCCATTAGTAAATTAATTAATGATACTTGCATCCCATATCACCTTGCGTTTATATTTGGCAGCCCTTTGATCTGTCCCCTGACAGTCCGGGTTCTTGGATCAGCACAGTCCAAATAGCCGTTTAATAAAACTCTCTCTCTGATGGCAGATGCCCCCAAACTTATAGCAATAATATAAGTTTATTCGGGCTAATCTGGTGCCAAATTCAGAGGCAAATAACCCTCCTCTCTAGGAGCATCTTCTCTTTTCTTCGGCCATCGACACACCAACCCACGGGCAGAGAAGTCCACATGCCCCAGGTCTCCTAGGCTCTTCCTTCGATGGCAGACTTGATCATCCACCGGGGGTGGAACTTCACTAGTTGTAGGTAGCTTCACAAGTGATGCTTTACCTAAGGTGAAGGTTAAAGAAGCCCCTTACACCTTTTTTTCTTCTCATCCTCTGTGTGCTCCCTTCTGGAACTCCTCTAGTGATGCTTCCTCATTATCCAAGGATAAGTTTGATATTACATTTTTGTACCTTATCTCTCTACACATTACTAAATTCTGGTCGGCCCCTTCCTTTATTGGGTTCCTAGATTGGATGTAAGACAACTGTAAATATATATAGTTAATATATAATATCATGTAGTTGTAAATATATATAAGTTTCATAGCATAGGGGTATCTGCTTAAACTAAAACGACCTTGCAGACACCAACTCTTACATTTCCTGATTAAGATCTCTGTTTAATGGACTCTTGAAAGTAAAGGACCTCTCTTGCTTGCTTGCCCATTATCAGATGGGATTATATCAATAAATTCATCTCCGGATGCATCCCTGAATTGTCGCATTTATTATCATCATGGTGGTTGTAACCCTTAAATTGTGACAGTAAATAGACTTCAAGTTTATATATTCTTGTGGATTTCCTCAGCAAAAACTAATGTAGAAAAAAAAATAATCTACTTACATAAGATTCACAATACCAGAATAAACTGGACTCAGTAGGCAAACAGAAGTTTCACATCATAGCGATAATCTGCTTAAACTAAAATGATGTTTGCAGATACAAACCAGATAGCTAAGAAAACTCCATGAAAGGCCCAGAACTAATCATTATTAGCCAACCCTATTTGGATCTTTATCAGATCTCAATGGGCTTTTATGCCCATTTTGTGGAAGCTGAACATATTTGTGTCCAGCGACACTTGGTAAAAACAAATCGAACTGTTGATGGAGGAGAAGGGGGGGGGGGAGAAGCGTCAAATTTAGCCAAAATTTACCACCTGCTATTATAGTTTGAAGGATAATCGAACTGAATTCTATTATCATATTACTAATAAAAGTCAATAAAACAAGAAATTAAATAAAACGAAAGTATTAGGTTCTAGAATACTTCTTGTACAGAGTAATGGTAAAATTGGATATGGACATTATTAATATTGGAAAACATTTTAAGTATGCCAATTGTAAGAAAATAAAATAGTGAGTTAGAGAATGATTTTTTTTTACTTTTTATTTTTCAAGACTGGCATATAAAATTTAAAAAACTGTTTAATCATTTATGTAACCATAAATATGACACACGAATAAGAAAATTAAGTCAAAATAACGTTTATAAGATTCCTAATTAATAAAATTGTATTCAGGATGTGATATACAAGTTTTAATATCTTCAAATATAGTTTTTTTTTTCAATGCTTACATATGAGAAAGTTACCTTTTTTATTTATAATTATATAAATCTGTCATTTTTAATATTATTTATATAATTTTATTGTTATATCGTTGCAATATTTGTAAAGACTGCTTATTAAACATTTTAAGCCTTTTTTATTTATTTACTTTATTTTATTTTTTAAGATTTAGTATCAAAAAAGTATTATGTGTTTTTGTTATATAAATTGGTAGTTTAAAGTGCCAAATTTATTTTAACAAATAATTGCCTTAATGTAAATAATAACCTTTTGTGTTTAAATATTTATCAGGCTTTATTGGCTTCACTTTTTTTTTTTCTATTAAGCCTCCGTTGCTTTTATGGATTTGGTACATTGCTGCAGTTAATATATAAGTACATGTTCATAATGTTTGCAACTTTATTTATTTTGGAATTTAAATGTATTATATATATATATATATTATAAATATACACATATATATAAACTTTGTAAATAAATATGTTTGTAAATTACTGCACATGATTTTAATGATCCAACTTTCTGTTTAAATATTCTTAATAGCTAATTTTAAATCAGCAAAGTTTTTCAGTGTCCACTGAATAATTGTCCAACTCTGAATCAAAGAGTTTTTTTTTTTTTTTAAAAAAAAGCTTTAAGCACAACTAGGACCGAACATAAGATTGGAGCGGGACATGTTGATATTTTCTTCAATAATAAACGTGAAATAAAAATATCGATAAATAAAAAAACCTTAGAAATGTGCAACTTTCTCTCGAGTTTAACTAAACAGTACAAGGGTCATTCAGTAAGTTTTGAGATACGAAGAAACGATGTATGTAAGCGGATTTTTTTTTTTTTTTTTTAAATGAAAGTCCCCTATGTAGTAAACTGTTTCACGTCAGTCGTTTTCATTTAATCATGAGTATGGTAATTATAATAAACATAGACGTAATAAAGAGCATCTATGATTTTATCCGTCGTAACATGCTTCATTGTTTTGGTTCTGACCGGTTTCTGATTTTCATTCATTGTCAAGACTACAATTTACAATTAATTCGTGTAGAGAGATCACTTCAACTATGTTTGTTTATATCACCAGTATGATTAAAGTGAGTTTATAAATTATATACACCGTTTAAACATATGAGAGTGTACTCTGTGTAAGTATGTGTTGTCATACTGATAACAAAATGAAACAGGCTATCACGGAAAATATTCCTGGTGAAAATAGTTACAACAAGTAATATATTATTACTTCCCTCAACTGTTTACAATTAAAAACAGTCAAAACGTCAAAATATAAAATTTCAACTATTACAATTTAAAATTTTGTAAGTTACATTTGATTTCAAAAATTGAAATTTAGCAAGTTTAAATCAAAAATATTAATACAAATACACATAGTTTTGTATCTAAATAACAACACTTACCACGACGTCCATAATTTATAGTTGCAAAAACTGACATCAGAAGCCTACCATTTATATACCTGGAATTTATAATAGATTGCTTTCGACTGACCACCAAATGTTTACCAGTATCACCAGTAGATATCTCCACTTATTGGAAAGTTAAAAATAACGAGATAATTAATTTGCAATAAATTGTGTTTAATATAAAGAATTTTTTATCAGCTGTTCAAACTGTCATAGGATCTTATAATAAAATTGCAGTGTTTGTCGCAACTCAATATTGTTGAGCAGTCTCTTTAAATGGGTCTCATTTATTAAATATAAATTTTGTCCAATGAAGATTTCCTCACATTATTTCCTAGTAAGTGCTGTAACTACCTAGCATCCATTTTTGGAAAATGAACTGGTTTGGCTTTTTTTTATATTTTATTGTCCTACTTTTCCGGTTTTTTTCCACGTATTTTCTTCTGAACGATGAAAAAAGCTATAGACTGTCGACGAAATTTTACTGGTTTGAAATATTTCTTAAATTTATATTTTTATCTAATTATGATGTCTAACTAAATTTCTTTTGATTCACTATTATTTTTTAAGCGTCTCTTTTTCGCAGAAAGCCTGATATTCTGATAAGTTTACAATTTGGCGCGCTAGTAAAAACAAAGAAATTCTTGACTTATTTCTTCTTTGTTAAACCAATTTTTTTTTTTAAGTTGGACAAAAAGCGACGATTGGCAATGAAGCTCATACTTCTTGAACAGTTATAATAGTGTACACTTGTGGGGGATGATGTTCGCGTCCGAGATTATTTCCCCCTGGATATCCAACTAAACGAACATCAATCGCCAGTGCAGCCTAGTTCTTTTATTCTGGGCCGCGCGACGCTGAATGGCTGAATAGCCGAAGTCATGGCGTAGGAAAAAATAGTGTACACTTGTTCTTTATCCATTAGATAGAAGAATATACATTATCATTTTATCGCAGGCTGGTGGGCCAACCCGAGAACATCTTAGCTATAAAACGATGAAAGTTGATAATAGTCAACAAGTAATGATTTTATAGTACAATATCACAGACACAAAGGGATTTTAATAAGACAGTAAATTTTTAAACAATATCATTATGATAAAGATGGAATTGATGTTCAACTACCACAACTTTACAGTTTGGTCAAAAGGGTGAAAACGTGAAAGATGGTTATGCACGTCTGCCAGATAACCTGCGCTCGACACAATGAGAAAGTTAATGAAAACAAAGTAATTAATGTGAAGTATTAATGAAAAAAAATGTATAAAGAAATAAAAAATTAAAGAAATTTACATAAAAACTCTTTTTATGAAGAATCAAAGTATTACGAGTCCATTATATATATTTTTTTTTTAAAGACACAGAAGTTATTTTATACATTATTATGAGCTTTTTTTTTTCATTTTCATTATATTTTTTTCAGCGCAATGGTAACATACATTGATAAGTAATAAATAATTATAATAAATTCTTTAACCTTGACAATACAAACACAGGAAATAGATTCTGACTAATTTGGATTCCAGATTGCAAAAATCTGGTTTTATCGGTTATTTACTTTTTATGTCAAATGATAATTAAATCTGAAAGCACAGGACGATGGAAAAATTAAAAAAAAAAAAAAAAAAGGGTTCAACTAAGAATTGCCTCAGCAAAATAGGTAACGATATCGGTTGAGTTATTAGGTGAAACTGAACCGGTTATCAGAAATGATAATACTGTTTAAGTAAGCAACAATTTCCTTAAAAACCTGATTCATTTATTTTTTTCTAATTTATATATTTTTAATTTTTTGGGCGAGGGATGTATGAAAAGCGCCTTTGTAAAATATCTGCTATTACTTTTGTTGACCATAAATTCAGTTAATATTATGTGCCATTTATTGCATAAATTCATTAATGAAGGATATGTTAAGATTTCAGTAAGAGATTTGGGAAAAATGAAGATAATAACTTGATTTATTCCCAATTAAACTCATGAGATGAGACAGACGATGATTTCCAGGACTCAAATAAAAACTTCACTTAGTTTACATAAAACATAGTTTTAATTTTTACAACAGTTACCTGTGTTTAATTATATGTCTTCTCCGTTAAATTAACAATTTACTTTATTATTTTTTTTAATTTGTTTTAAACAGCATTTTAGAAACATTTTTTTTAAATCACATACTGAATATTTACATGATTAAAAATAACATGCTAAATTTCTATAATTACCGCGTTTATATGATTTTATTCATTTTCCTTTTCTTTTTGTCTTTTTTTACTTACATATATAGAATATATTATTAAGAATATCACTAAACACATGGATTAAATAAGTTTTATACTCTTTATTTTTATTATTTTTCTTTATCCTTTATGTATTTACCATCTATATTGTATAAATTACATGAAACAGGGGAAATGTAGGTAGAACTTGTTTATATTTTCTTTATTTTGCACAAGGTGTTTTACATTATATATTGTTTTAATAAAATAACAAAAAGATTCCACATTGATTTGCAAAGTTTTTTTTATTTGTGCTTGCTCATCCTCAGCCCTATTTTTATTTGGGGGGGTATAGCTGGTTACGCACTGTTGGCCAGTCGCAGGCAGCTTCATATGCAGGAGGCTAGAATTTGTGGGACCAAGTAGAAATGCACATTTCACAATAAATTTCTTCACTGTAAGGATGTCTATTGCGTGGGCAGTATTCGGTACATCCATTGCTAAAGCGGAGCTATGCGAAGCTATGATAATTAAGATGACCTATTTTGCTGAATTGTTTAATGTAAAAAAACAAAACAATAAAATTAGAATACTTCACTGTACGGGTTATAAAGGAAGGATTATAGGTCGAGGACCCAACTTATGGCAAAATACTATTTGATAGAAAAAGCAAACTGTGATGGAAAAATGGAGGTGGTCATCTCCACGTTCGGCCATCTTGAGTATTTGAAAAGAGTAGCACAAAACTGAGATACTGGCGATTGAGAGAGAGAGAGAGAGAGAGAAGAGATGGAATGATTCGATCACGAAATAGATTTTTGAAAAATCACTATCCTTACCGTGAAAGCCTCAACAAGAAGAAAATTTAAATTAAAAAGAAAAAGAAGACAATATAAAGGAGACGGTTACACTTATATGGTACATGGTTAGCATTACTCAAGAGATAGCAACTCGGGAAAAGAAAAGTATGGTTACATGACAAAATATGGAAAGAACAGCGCAGCCAAAGAAAATCAATTTAATAATTTGTTATATTGAATCCAGACGTTTGTTTTCTGCAGGAGGAAGAAACCTAGGAAAAAAAAAAGCTCAAGATGTATGGTGTGTTTGCAAAGCAAGAAAAAGATAGATATTCTGTAGTAGTCAGAGATTATACACTGCAATTGATAAAGGTATTTCTGGAGATCATCAGTGAGAAAGAAAATGAAGTTTGCCAAGAACTGTAATTAACAGCTAAACACAAAATCTTTTTGCAAGTCAAATATTAATAATCCTTATGAAATTGTTACACCTTTAACAATCCCCACACCAGCCAATCGCCATTTCAAATAAAATTCGTCATTGTAGTATTAAACTAATCTTGAAGAAATCGGTTGCGGATGTAGGCTACTTGTCTCACCAAGAAAACTTAATTTTCTATTTCACATTTTTTTTTGTTGTGGTCAATACTTGCACTCCTCATCTTCACTCTCTCTCGACCTGCATTTTGGATCAGCTTACTAATTGACCAGTGGACCGCTGGGTCAGTGGGCTTCCGCATGTCATGTTTCATAGTTGCCTGCGTCCTGTATCTTGCAGCTAATATGTACCCATGAGCCTAGAAGTTTCCGTTGACCTGGTCATCTGCGACTGATCGACAGTGCGTAATTGGCCTAAACATAAAATGTTCAAGTAACTTCTGATAATGAAATAAAAAAAAAATTATAAAAAATTGTCTGCTACATAGTTTGAAACGAAGTAATTTACAGTTTTTGTTTCAATTTATTTACAACATATATATCTATTATTTGTCTATAAAAACAATAACAATTGTTTATTGTCTATAAAAACAATAACAATTTGAAAAAAAAAAAATCTGCCAAAAACAATCAAATCGTCATATAATAAGACGTTGATATTATTGTTGTGGTTGGGTCCACAGAACTGGAAAGCATCAGAGATATATTCCGGGTGATAGCGTGCTTCATTTTGTGGTCATCGACCGGTTTCGGGCGCTCGCCCATCATCAGGAAAGATGTCTTGATAAAAAAACAATGGCAAAATAGTGTGCTTTAATTATACACACTGTATACACATGAGAGTGGACAAAATGAATTTTGCTAAAGAGCGAAATCACTATCCAGCAGCTTATATGTACCCAAAGAGCAGCTTATATGTGTCAAAGAGATTTTACTGAGCAAAATCGAAACCGGTCGATGACTAAAAAATGAAGTTGGCTCACTGAAAATAACTCTCTGATGATTTCCAACTTTGCGGACCAAACCACAATTATGGAGCCAGTGAGGCTAAGTATCTTAACATAAATGTTAATATTATTATTTTATTAATTAAAAAAAAAATTATCCAAAAAATAAAACTAAATTAAAAACAAAAAGAAAGGAACATAATTGACAAAAACTTAATTTAAACAAATTACTTTTATTAAAAAACGCACACTTAAGATATAAATTTTATCTATAATCTGATTATTTACTACTATCCGAAAATCTCTTAAAGAAACTTATTAAAATCGTCTACATAATTTTTGGGAAAGCTGCAATTAATTTGTTAACCCGTTATATAAAACAAAAACTGGTACAATTACAGTACTGCTGGCATTTATACTAGAACTTCCTCCTAAAAGGAGATCAAAACTAGGTGCTATGATAAATTTCATATATTTATTACTTAAATTTTGATCTGATTTACTGAAACAGTAAAGCGATGAACCAAAGTAAACAATGTCGAAATTTATAGAAATGAAGGGAATTTCAATTTAAATATTTAGCTATGCCAATGATTTTTTTGACGAAGAAAAGAAATCAAATTAAGCATTTGTATATAAGAGGACAATTAACAAGGCAATTTCGATTATGAGCTTTAGGAGCGCATATTTTTTTCATTTGAAGTTTTCAACAACAACAGTCGCTTTTAGAAAAATGATCGCAATGTATCTATATACATATTAAGAACGATTTTGCAAAGCAAAAACAAAAACTGATTTGGAGAAATGCAAATGACATTTAATCAATTTCCCTAGATGGAAATTTAAAAAAAAAAAATATAATAAATAAATTAGCCAAGAGTATTCCAAATTGGTTTACATAAAATTTTTTTAGATCTAATTTTGATGGGAAATCATGATATACAACTCAAGAAAATTGGATGGAATGGTTTAAAAATGATTTAAATGGTTATAAGAATGAAAATGGTTTAAAAGTAGCTAGTAATCAGAATTCTGAGCTCTAAAAACTTGTAAACCATATATATTTAAATTAGAACAGCTGAATCATTTAAAATTAAATGTGTTTATTATGTGCAAATAACTGACGAACAGCTTAGTTAAAGATGGTCTCACCAGTTAAAAGCGGAAATAAGAGCTAATCTACCTAATCCGAATAGCAAGCACTAAATACAACCGGATATGTATTTACAACTACTTACTGATGACTTTATGAAATTGGCTCGATCAATGTCAGTCCTAGCAGTAAATTTTGAAGAAAATTGTAAATTGTAACCTTTTTTTCTCGAATTAGTGACAGCACACGTGATTCGTGAACAATATGAAACTATAAAAAAAAGCATGAGAAGCGGCAAGCAACTGGTGTCATTTCGAGCTTCAGAAGTCTCTAAAGTTCAGTAAAAACAAATAGAGTTAAGATGTTTGTATAAAAAAGCAATACTGGATTATAGCTTTCACAAGGGTTACTACGAAAGGAGACTTCATGGATCTACTTAGCTTGTATTCCAGACTTTTATTTTTAAATAGTTTTTTTTATATATACAAGGTGTAATTTTACGGCACTCAACTCTCTTTCCAGTGATTTCATTAGAATCTGTTTTCAAGCATTTTTTCACGAACAATATTTACTGGCATTCTATCATCCTTTCTAATTAGATAAGTTGGCAGCAGTCAATGGCGGAGAACACAGTCTAGTGAGATGATTGCAGCGGGAGGGTCGAGGGCACTCTTTAGACGTAGTGAAATCAAGTCATTTAGGAGAGAGGACTGTAAACGAACCCACGATTTCCAGGTTGGGGTTGGTTGAACGAAAGGTTAACGACCCTTTTCTGAAAAAACAAGTTTTTTACGAGACCGAAAGAAGAAAAAAGTTGGACTGGTGTAATGGATGAACAGACCCGGAATTTGGAAAAGGAGAAATGATATTAAGCTTGGGACGTGAAACGTTAGTTTCTTATATAAACCTAGAGACTAAATCAAGAATTTGTAAAATATAAATTACTTAATTATACAAAAAAATATAAAAATTGGCACTACAAGAAATGCGCTGCACAGGAAAAGCGAGTTTTTGTTGGAACACAAAAAGTTCTGTACGGTGTAACTGTGATAAGAGGAGCATTTTAAAATTATAGTGTATAAACCATGGATGTTCCTATAAAAGCGAAAGCAGAAAAAGATAAGAATGAATTTTATAATCTGATGGGCAAGTTGTATGAAGTATGCCCAACAAACGATGCCAAAATAATTCAGGGTGATCTAAATGCTAAGTTAGGAAGAGAGAGAGAGAGTATAGAATATGACGGTCGCCACACTTTACATTGCGAGAACAATGAAAATGGCTGCAGACCCCACAGTTTTATTGAAGAAAGAAATACTGTTATTGTTGGAATTGTGTTTAGTCACAAAGACATAAATAAGGGCACATGGATGTGTCCAGGACATTCTCTTCCTCTTAATAAGTTGCATTAAAGCTTGGATAGCAAACCACAGAAAGGATAAAGGTATATTTGTCGTTCAATATAAACCACTTAACAGTTGAAGAAAAAAGTAGAAACATTCAAGTAAAGATTACTGAATTGATAAGGAAAAACACATATTCAGAAGACTGTGTTGAAGTTCGGTGGAAGAATCTGGAATCTTTCCCTGACATAGCAGCGGAAGCTATCATTGGTTATATCCCTGAATTCCAGGGAAATATCTAATTTCATTATTAAATTCATTTTAAATTTTTATTATACTTTCTCTTACTGCTGTAAGAGACAGTTATGCGATCGTGACAAATTTCGGAATTGAGTTTTCTTCTAGACTTATTCAGTTTTTTTATTGTAGAATAAATACTTTTAATAGTTATAATAGATTGTTTTCTAATTTATGGTAAATTAATTAATTACACAAGCCATTAATTAGCAATAGACTCTAATTGTAATGTTTACTATAATTATAATAATAAACACTAATATGCAACTAATGAACATTTCAGAAAAGATTTAAGAAACAAAAAAAAATTAACTTTATTAATATCATAAAATTATCGCTTTTTTTTTTCTTTTTTTGGGCGAAATATTAAAACACCAATTTTGCTAGAATTTCGCAACAAAAACAACGTGTGCAGTTGAACTATCGTACAGTTTTTTGGGAGCCTTGATATCCAAGGAATGGGGCCCCCAACGGAGCCGCGACGCCACAAAAATTTGATAACTATTGTACTAGGTTGCATGTTCGAGTTTTGTAACAATCTATCTATACCTACCTCTCGATTTTTCCTTAAGAGGTTCGATGTAAGGAAGAAAATTAGGGACTTACAAAAGGCTTTTTAAAATCGCTTAAATTAGGAAAAAAAAAACACTTTTGGAGAACAATCTCCAAAGTCTGGCACAAAAGAGTAAGGACATAAAATAGTTTGAGCAGATTTCTGGAAATTAGATCTAGTGTCATTTACATAAGGAATCTAGCTGAAAAACAGGATTCCAAAAAGGAGAATTTTGGAAAAAGAGGCGAGAAATAATAAAGTTACTTTATTTTTGCTAAGATTTTTTTACAACCTTCCCATATTATGCAATGTAGAAGAAGAAGCATTTCCAGAAAGTTATAATATGTAATTTCAGTTTATCCATACATACTGTTTTCAACGCCATGAAATCAACCAGCATCCTACTACTTTCATTACCACTTTTTATGTGCAAGGTAAGGAGATTTACCTTCTTTGATGATGTATGGAAAAAAAAACTTCGTTGCAAAAATAAAATTCTTTCTAGGTTTTCCTTAATAATATTTAAGTTAAATTATAAATTCATTTTGATCCCCTAATAGAGAAAGATGAGCGATGAGCACGATAGTTCTAGTTTTAAAAGAAAAATACTTCTGCTAAATTGAATAAAAAAATGGTTTTGAAAGGAGCAGCAATCTTTATGTGTGGGAAGAGTTAATTTCCAAAAACGTTTATATAATAATATAAACGTCAAAATGGTATAAATATTAATTATTACTGTTACTATTTGTTCATATATTATATTAATACAACCAATGTTCATAATATAATTATATCCCACAAAATATGTTTCAAGTTTTACTATTTTTGGCTTTTTCCCTACAAATCATACACACAGAACATTCCTAATACTTTATAAGAAGGTTTACATGTTCCAGAAATAAATAAATAAAATTTTCATTCGATTGTTTTTCACCTTTTATTCTTATGTATGTCACTCCATTTTTTTTTTTTTTTTTAAATTATTATTTTTAAATAAGATCACAGTCCATCAGTTTTTTTTTTCTTCCAATACAAATTAAAAATAAAAACTTTATTACATAAACGCTAAAAAGTTCTAGTTTATTATTATTATTTTTTTTGTAAAAATGAGCCCTTTAACTTTAGGAAAAAAAAAAAAAAAAAAAATAGAGTACCTGACATTTACCAAACAAAATGACTAGGCCTCATTTTGAGAATAAATTTGATATCTATTTTTAACAAATAAAAAAAAAAAACTGAAGTTGATGTACAATAAATTGATAAAATAATAATAATAATAATAGTAATAATAATTATAATACAAAAAATCCATCGCTCATTATCAGTTCCTTTCGATTAACTTTCAGTCCATATTTCAATATTTATGCGAAGAATTTATTTTTATTTCAATACTGTCCATCGCCTACACATCAGTTTCGTAATAAAAGGAAAAAAAAAATTTAAAAAAAAAAAAAAATAATAATTTCTTTTTTTCTTTGTTTTGGAAAAATAATTTACAATATATATATGTACACATACAAGCTTTTTAACTTCCTTCACTGTTTTTTTTGCTATATATATATATATATTATAATATATAAATGGTGCTCTGTTTATTTAATGACTATATTAACAATAAATTTATTTTAATTTTTTTTTATAGTACTGAATATTGATTAATATTGTATGAATAGTTTCATGCTGTTCTTTTTTCTTTAATTATTATTAATTTTTTTTTTTTTTTTTAAAGTAATTACGATATTACTTGTATTAAACAGCTGAAAAAAGTGTAGTGATGAAATATCAAAGCTTTTTGTTTGTTTTTTTTTTTTTTTTTTGTTTTTATTCTTTTACAAAATTCAACCAATATAGTCCTTTAGATATGAGAGAAGACTCAAAAACAAATGTACAAAAATGCAGTGTTACAAATATGAAATAGAAATTGGTAAAAGGTATAAAGAAAATAGGGATTTTTTTTTTTCTCTTCTTTTAATGATGATGATGATGATGATGATGATGATAATAATGATGATAATAATAATAATAATGATGATAATAATAATAGGTAGCTTCTTTGCTGGAATTGAAATCCACTTTCTACTGCTTTTTTTTTTTTATACAAGTGCTTAGCCAATATTTTATGTACAAATTGGTTTCTTCTAACTTATTTCGCTTGATTTTCACTCGAACAGAAAGAGGTGGAGAAATCTCTGTATTTTTTCTTTATTTTTTATTGTTTTTTGTTTTTGTTTTTTAAGGTAATACTCACCTGAAAGAAAATATATTCAATTTTTATAATAACCATGTGTTTTTTTTTTTTTTCTAATTTTCTAAAAATGTTCACAGTAAATATGATTAAAATAAAGGCCCAATTTATTCAGGTATAAAACATTGATTTATATTACTTGGTACTCAACGATAGGAACGGTGACGATAATGTGGCAACTCTTTTTTTTTTTTAAATATTTTAAGAAAAATCATAGGCTTGTTTCTTTTCAAGTTGAAAATTAATCTTTCCGACTGATTTTTTTGGAAAAAGCTTACATTTAGAAAATTTGAGTCCCTTAATTTTTCTAACCAACAGATCAAAATTCTCTTAAATGTGGAAACGATAAAAAGTGTTATATTATTTATGCCTTTTTTAAATGTAGAAATTTTCAACAAATTTACTGAACTTAATCTCTTTCGCCAATAAAATTTTACTTTTTATTTTAATTATTTACTTAGGTTTGTAACACCACTAACAACTATTTAAAATAATAATCAGTATTATTCAGTTACACGGGACTTCCCTTATCCCCGCGTTTCTTAAAAAAAACTAGTCATTTTTTAAGACACCATTAAATTTTCTTCAATTTCTATATAGGCAGTGCAAAATTGACTTATTTAACTCGTATGACAATTTACACTTTTTATCAGATTTGTACTTTTTTACAATGAAAAGATTATGGTTGTATGTTAATACAATGAAATGTTGTTGTGGCTGGATCCGCAGGGTTGGAAAGCATCAAGAAATATTTTCCGTGATGGCCTGCTTCTTTTTCTGGTCATCTACCGGTTTCTCAGGCATTCGCCCATTATCAAGATGTTTTTGTCAAAACAGTATGATAACATTTCAGATTCAAGAATTGGGTCCTACTTTTTTAACTTGTAATTCATAAGTTTATTACTATTACAAGCAAAGTTATATATGTATATTTTTTTATAATAATTTATTTAAATTTAATCTTAAATAAAAATTGTTTGAACTTAAAATATACATTTTAGAATATATTTATTGTTAATCAAATACCTCTAATCAAAATCGATGTCCATATGAAAATCAGGCCTGGATGATGAAGAAGATGATGATGTAGACGACGATGATGACGTGGAAGAAGGCCCGGTGGTACTTGATGCAGGTGCTGTAGTGACACTTCCACCACCTCTTGATGAAACAGACCCCCCAGAAGATGCTGAAGAAGATGCCCTAGTATTTCCTCCTTCAGTTGCGTATCTACTAACATTAATATTTTTTTTAATAACTAAGTCAAAATAAAAATAATAAAAAAGTAAGTAATATAAACAATAGTTTCGTTTGGCCGTTGTTCATAAAATAAGCAAAATGTTGGCTGGGGCCACAGAAAAAAACTCTTAGGTTTATTTATCGACGTTTCGAACACCTTTGGTATCCTGCTTGAGGAGCGTTATTGTGTCCTTCTAACAAAAGGTGTACGAAACTCGATAAGTAAACTTTAAAAGTTAAAGTTATTGTCTGTGGAAAGGGCTCTATTCTATCTAAAGCCCCTCTGGATTCTAGCCATCCCAAAGATCGGAGCCTTCTCAGTGCACTGCCGGCCTTCGGATATTGCTCTGTTGTTACAGACAGCACTGTTCATCACCGGACAGTGAGCTGTAAGAGGCTTCCAAGGAGAAAAAATGCTGGATTCAAACCTGGGACCACCACTGCGTTGCTAGTCCAGCGCGCTACTACTGAGCTAATGCCTTCCATTAGTTTATAGTAAATAGGTAATTAGGTCCGTAATGTTGACCAATATCTGATATTTTTACCATATTAGCGGTTTTTTTCTCAGCAGATTTTCTGCTATCATTATAGGTTTTAAGAAAATTTTACTTTCACCAGTTAAATTCCAACTACAGAACCGATTCTTTGTATGACTAGCTGAAGACGAGAATGGTTCTGCGACTGTAAATTTAAAAAATGAAACTGTTTTAACAAACCTCTATGGTAGTGGTTGAACATCCGAAGAAGATCAGCTTTAACAAAAAAACAAGATGGACAAAATCTCTGATTAAGTATATTAATACAATGTAAAGCCTCATAAAAGTGAAATATAAAATAGAATTGGATGCAGAACATTAAATATTTTTTAATCGAAGACAATATCTACTTAAAAAGACATTTATACGTATGTATATTTACTACTTCAATAATGTTCAGTTTGAAAAATTTTGGAACGTTTTCTTCTAAAAGCATAATAATCGTCTGCTATGTTTTTATTTATTATCTATTTTTTACTATCCAATTTTATATTATAATGTTCTGCATCCAATTCTATTTTATATTTCACTTTTATGAGGCTTTACATTGTATTAACATACTTTGACAGAGATTTTGTCCTTCTTATTTTTTTGTTAAAGCTGATTATCATGGACCTTCTCAAGGAAAAGGGATATGAATGTATGGAGGAGGTATATGGAGTGGACAACCAGGTACGCTGACATAATTGCATTCAGGGACATCTGTAAAGTATCGTGGATCATAGATCCTACGGTGCGCTTTGATTGCAACGATCTAGAGCAGGCCTCAAAGGTACACGATGAGAAGTAGGTCATATACAAAAGGTGCACTCCTTTCTATAAAGAAAAGTTCAGAGAGCGGTTCGGGGAAAGGGAATATGTGGTCCGTGGACTTTAGTTCGGAGCCCGTGGAACTGTCCCAAAGGCAACTTGGGACTTACTCGAGGGTTTGGGCATTGAACCGAGACATCTGACTTTCTTAGCAGAATCAATCATTATCGATTCTCTAGGAATAATTAATCACCACATATATGGCTGACCTCTTAAGGGAGAGCTAAACACAGAGCAAACTAACTACCAAATCGACTACGTCTTATCCATAAGTTGCGTGTTTGTTGATAATTTTATATGGACTATCCTCTGCAATTTGGCTACTCAGGTTGGCTGATAAGTATCAACAACTTTTCTACCGCTTAAGGACTGATGTTGAGTCTGATTATCAAGCTGTGTGCTTAGCAACTCAACGTAGTTGAGCAGCCTCACTTTTGTTTTATAAAGTGCATTCTTCTTCTTTAAGCTTTATTTATTTTTATCTATAAAAAAAATTTTTGTTTTTAATTTCCCATAAGGTGGACAATTTTTTAAAAATAACTTTTTTCTTAAATAAAATTCCACATAAAAATGATTTTATTTAAAATGAAAATTATGATTGATTGGAACAATTTTTTACTAAGGAATCCTGCACTAGGCATCTTGGATAAAAAGTGTCGAAACTTTAAAAAGCTTTATCATGAATTTCAAGCAAATTATTGGTTTTTGTCACTGTAGTCACAACCGTTATAATAACCAATAGAAATTTCAATTCACATAAAAACTCTTGTTTACGAAGCGCAGTTTATAACCAGAAATGTAATACTTAATGAATCTCAGCTTATCCAAGCAGATATCAGTAACATTAAGGAGAGGTTTCCAGGTTAGCAGCCGGCTTGTTTTTGGGGGAGTTCCCAGTATCACCATTGAAATTGGCATGTTACATTTAGTAGCGGAATACTAGTCAGATATGACCATGTAACCCAATGTCCTTCAATACACTGCGTCTGGCAGGACTTGGCTCTAATGGATCTGGCACCCAGTTTTTTGCAAGTTAAGTGTTTATTTAAGTGCATATTACTTTAAAAGAACGAAAAGTGAAAAACAAGAGGGAAACAAACAACAAAATTTTTATTTCATTTTTTTGTTAAATAAATTTTGAGAAAATTATTGGATAAATTTAAAAATAAGTAGATCATCTCTCAGTAATGAAGTACCTGAAGAGAGTAGCAAGACTATTGCCCACAACATTAGTTGAGTTGTCTGGATCTTCAACTCTTCCATCTTCAGTTAGAGTTTTACGGCATATTGGACATGTTCCATGCTACAAAATATTGAAAAAAAATTAATATTGAATCTCGTTTAATGATGGAAATTTTAGTGGTTTTATGATTATCCAGAGTACTTACAAGTTCAAGCCAAGGAATGATACAATTTTCGTGATATACATGTTCACAAGGTAACTTCCTCACTGGTTCATCTATTTTAAAATCTTCCCAACAAACAGAACATTGAAGATTTGTATCTGAAAGATTAAAGAAAATTAACAAATATTAGGGAAGCGCAAATAAATCTCAAGGTATTGTATAGCTGCCGCCTATCTGGTTCAATCGCAGAAAAAAGCCAACACCACACCGAAACTAAAATCCACCTAATATCCATAGACGTTCGAAAAACTGTACATTAATCTTTTTCTACAGACAAACTGCTGCGACCAAAACTCTTAAAAACTTAACCTTCTCTTAATCCGAATAAGCTATTTATTATACAATGAATGTAGTATGATGTTCATGTCCACTTGCCTGATAAACTTTATAGTGAAATGTTCGGTCAGGTTAGCAAAGTTATACCTAGCGTTTTGATAGTAGTTCGTACCATGATCAAATTAATATAATTAGTCATATTTATTATATATTAAATCAGATACATCTTTAGGGATTGAGAAAAACTGTTGTATTTGTGAAGTTATAGAGGGTCGAAATGGTTGCCAGCCCTCCCTACTACCATCACCTGAACATTCAGGTTTTGTTTACGTTATTGAGGGATCTTATTTTATGTGTTGAATGCGATAGATTGCAAAATATATTTACACCTTTTAGATAAAAATTATAATATTATGCTATTTGTAACTAAATTATATAGATCAGGATAAAATTAGAACAATTATCATTATGTTAATCCTAGTAATTCTTTTAACCATTTAAACAGCCTTGTAAGCGAATTATTAGCACTATATTAAAATATAAAATTTCTACATTATATAGGCAATGTCTAACTATAGCAAATACACGTAAAAGAACTGCTGAGTATTTGAAATATGCAACCAGTATAGGTGTAACCAAACCCACAGTCTAAATGTAAGTCACTACTCACTAAGAGTGACACATTTATGCCACCTAACACCTAAGCGAGACATAACAGATCTCTAATGGCGTAGGGCCATGAGGTTTTATGGCTACTCCCTCCATAAACATAGAGCTATCTCTCTCAATATCCACTACAGTAACAAAAACTAGATATGTACTCGTATATGCTGACCTAAATTAAAAAAGTTATAATATATTCATTTCTTACATGTAAACAATTGTGAAATAGTTGTAAAACAGTGAACAGTTTTTCTTAATCCGCAATATGTAAATATTACTGATCTTGATATATAATACGATTATTTATAGTCTTATGTAGGAAGTATTGTTTACTGTAGGCGTGAGGATGGTATGATATTAAACTATGTGCCAGATACCAGAACATTGCTACTCATATGACTTCACTATAAATCCATATATTAATTAGTGTTCTTCTATCTCATCATAATGTACAAAAGGCGGGCAGAAACTCCATACGCAGAGATGTCTCCTAAAAACACAATGAGCAAAAGTGAAATCTACAATTATCATGGAGAGGTAGGAGCAATTATCAGCCCTATTTGAAATTCGTTTAGCATCCTGGGACTTCCGAAAACAAATAAATTCATCCATAAAATTAAATGAATCTGTCCAAACTGGAAGGTAGACAATAATGCTCCAATGCGGTTCTATGAAGATAAAAAAAAAACAACGCAGATATAATAATGTTCACTAGTCAAACGACAGATCTGCCAACGACGTAGGCAATTAAAACAAAATAAAGTTCACTTATAAATGAAGTTGAAGGTAATTTTCAAACCCATCATATAAATTGGTAATGAATTGTTCCTAACCTTTTATAATATTATCTACATTTTGGCGCTAGGTTATAGCCCCCAAATAAATGACTTCGACTATACAATGTTAACGACATCTTGTAAAAAAATAAATATTTCATATACATATGTTATATTTTAAAATAACTAAATCGAACTTTTATTTAGCTTAGATATTTCTGAAAAAAAGAGTTGTCTCAGCATTTAGTTATAATTGAAAATACCTTTCCTTTTAAATCATTTTTTGATTTTCCTTTAAATCGGCATTACTTAATGAGGAAAACGTCATAATTGTTTGATATTTATTTTCAACATATTTATAATAAGGGATTAGGAACGTTGATGCAATTGCAATGGAAAAGTGGACAATTAGCATCAAGTAATTTATAGTCTGCTTAGTGACTTCATCATCTTCGAAGAGGTTGTGAACAAGTAAAATATGAACTATCTACAATCTCAACATTAGTGACCTCGTGTAACTTCAGACTGAAGAACTTCTCTCGAACATATTTCCTTCAGTGTTCCAGAGACTGATAATACAATTCTAATGAGAAGACTTATGAATTTAATGCTCTCAAAAAAGACTTTCCAAGCAGATATAAACCCTTTTAAATTTGAGTTACAAACTAGCTCATCTGAAATTCACATTACAAACAGCATAGAAATTCCACTGATCCATTCACTAGGAGGTATCATGAGTGTGCTTTAAACGCATTAGAAAAATGAGGTTTGCAAATAAAATACAAACAAAAATTAAAAGGAACTAAACATAAATACAGACCAGCTTGTTCCTTTGTGATGATTACAATAGGGATTTGATTGATTTTATCCTTAGCTAATGGCGGTGGTCCTGTTGTGTCCATTTGATTCAAAAGTTGTGTCACAATGGCATCTAATCCTTCTCTACCCCAAGCATAGTCTCCAGGATTACCAAGAAGTAAACTAAACAATAAAAAAAATTTGAATTAGCTGAATTATTAATATATTCTTTTTTTCTTTTGAAAACTGACTCTGTTGTATTGCTTCCTCATTTAAATCTAAAAAAAGATGATATAAGAAATATTTATTTTTCAATGTTAGGTTTTGGAGTACATAGTTTAAAAATATTACTTCCTAATAAAATGCTTAAAAAATCGCCAGATGGCTCCGACATGTAGGTGAAATTATGAAATTCCAGCAGGCTGTCCTTAGATTTTCTCTTCCTAGGAGCCTCTACAGCTCATTGTCTGGTGATGGACAATGTTGTCTGTAACAAGAGAACATTGTCCGGAGGCCGGCAGTGCACTGAGAAGGCTCAGGGCGCCAATGACCATGGATGTTGACGCGCCTTAAATTAAAAAAAAAAAAAAAAAAAAAAAAAAAGTTGGAATTCACCTTCTTTTGAAACGCGAATGCTTCAAACCGATTTTTGCATTGTACAATCTGAACAAACAGAAGATACTATTTTTCAACATCCCAGGTATTAATCAAGATTACTAAAGAATACATTCAGTCTTAGGTAGGTGAAGAAAGCGATCATGCGAAAATGACCTGGCGATTTTTTAAAGTAGGACATAACTTCTAAGAAATTATTCAACCATTTCTTTTATCCAAACTTTTATTATCTTCTCAATTACTGGAAAAATGTGATCAATTTTTATTTTCTTTTTTGAAGTTTAAGTAATAAAGTTACCTACCACTCTTTAACTTAACTGAAAGTGATTAAAAAATAAGAGGGCTTCTTATGCTTTGCTAAAATTTTTCTCCGCATGTTTTATGGGGATTAAATCATAAATGAAATGAATATTACCTTTTATTATGTTGCTCTGCACTAAAAATGGGAGATTGTGGATCGAAGTTCTCCCGTTCCAGCCTGTTCACACCTAAGTCAACAGCCTGCCACCTCTTGCTTAAAATTCCTCGAAGAAACAGAAATATTGGCAACTTCACTTGTTATTATTTCTATTGTTGCATTTTATCAGTGAATTGAATTCTTCAGAACTCTAAACGCTTCCATTTCTTTTGAACCCATCATAATGAAAAGCACTTCTTTTTTTTAGATATCTAATTTATAATTAAACCTTTTCTAGCGGAGCTGCTTTGATGATTTCTTAACGTCTTCAAATACCAAATCCATTAAATAACTGATTATTTATTACTAGATTATTTTCGTTGATCATCAGAACTTTAATCATCTTATCTTGTAGTATTTTCCGGTCTCTCTCTCTTTCGTCTCTCTAATTTTAGAGTAACGGCGAATCCAGTATCTGTTACTTCTTAATTGCCACAGTAAAAAAAAAAAAGAAAAGTGAACTGGTTTGAAAAGCAATCTTGGATAACTCCAAGTGGCGCGCAGAATATCAGCCGTCTCGCTGAGCTTTCTAGAAGAAGGTTCTGTGAACACTCTCAACAATCTTCTTGAAAGAGGATATATCGAAGTGTTTCGTAAATTATTAATAATGAGACAGTTCTACCCAAGTGCTGTTGATTTTAAGTACCAATTGAATTTTAAGAAAGTAAAAAAATATAAAAACTCCAAGAATTTCGCCCCTCTAAAAGGCAATGTGCAAACATTTATAATTTACTTGGAATGATATTTATTTTCAAGACTAATTCTATTCTTATTAAATTAATCTATAATTATTAAAACTAAACAAGTGTCAAGATATAAATGGTAGGTTTTATTGAAATTTAACAGATTAGTGTTACCCTATAAAAATTGAAAATGAATACTACTAGCTGGTTGCTGAAATTCATTTTAAAATACAAATTATAATGTAATAGCTCTATAATTGCGACAATATAGAAAGTAAAGATTATAATTTCTTTTTAATTATAATTATAAAGTAAAATATTTAAGACTTACACAGGACCACCACCACCGCGACCAGTACCGACTCCTATAGTATTTGAACCCATGGCTCCCCAACCGACTCCAGTAAGATTCATCACAAAATCTTGAAGTAATGTCTCTATAGGAACCATCTGTCTTGCTCTTCCAGTCCTATAAACATTATTATTTAACTGAACAGAACATATATTTATTTCAATATTTCGTATGTTCGTACATACATATATTATAGGAATCTAAGAACGAGAATAGAGTAGAATTTAAACTGACAACCATTTAATTGTGATGATAATAATTTAGAAGATGTATAAAGCTATGAATTGCTGTTAGATTTAAATAAGTAGAGAATGTGGCGTCTAGAACCCAAATGCAGTGCAATTTTAAAAGATATGTTTGGGGTCCCTTATCACCAGTGTTTGTACACACGGAATGCAGTCTTCTGTAAGGATACAATAGGTAAGTATATGTGTGAATGTATGTATATGTCTGTGTCTGTTGTTTAGAGGTAAGCTAGGGTCTGCCTATAGTTATGCCCCAAAGCCAAATAAACATACCACTCCCATTTCTTCCTATGAAAAGGTTTGCTGAGAGGGGCAAAGCGCCAGGTTCTAAAAATCTGCAAATTGAAACCAGCACTTAGTAGTATGTATAAGGAGTATGTATAATTCAGTAAAACTCCTGGTTACGATTATAAATACATTGTTAGAGGTGAGAGAAATGACGAAGTGTTGTAACTACATCTACTTAACGAATCTGTTAATGCAATTATGACAAAGAGTGATTAGAAGGTTTTAGAAGAGGCTTTAAAAAAGGAAATCAATCCTTTTATTGTCAAAGATTATGCGCAGGTTACGTATATAAATTACCACTTCTGGAAAAAAAAGATGAGAATTCCAAGTGTATGGGTAAGACTTTTGGTGTATGGGTTTACTTTTGTTGTACAATAAACGAAGCGGGCAAAGTTCGTTGTTATGCCAATATTATCAAAGAAACAGTTCAGAACAATATGCATAAAGTAAAAATAAATTCGTTCAATTCTCAAGAATTCACCACCAACAAAAGATTATTGTAACGTTGCATACATACGTCGTATATTTAAATATATCTAGAAGTGTGCTTAAAAAGAATATTCTTAAAAATGCAGTGAGAATAAGGAAAGTTTGGGACTTTCTTAGATTCAAATCTGTACAGAATCATCGAAGCAAGAAACTGAGAGGACGATTACATCGTTAGGAAACCGATTTCGATGCTACAAATCGTACTTTCAATATGTTTTGCTATTAATTTATCTGTCCCAAGATAGACTTTATTCATTAAGTCCACTATCGGCCAGAGGGGGGGGGGGGGTAAATGAGACCGCTTCCACATAGTGCCCCCTGGCAACGTTAGCTTTTCATTAAGCGTCCGGCTAAATGGTCTCAAAGTATCGCCAACAGCCTAATAAGTTCAAGGAGAAAAAAAAAATATTAATCCCATGAACCTGGAGATGGCAGAAGAAAAACTTGAGATACTTCATGGCGTCAGTGTTAAAAATAATATGAGTGAAATTCAATGAAGCTGACATCACTGGAGGCAATAGAAACAAAATATCCAGCAAGCGAATGGTTTCATATACATACTGACGGATCAGCTGACGTCAGTGAGAGGCGAGCCGGAGCCGGTATTTTCTCAAAAGCGTTTCGCAAGCTGATTCTTTGGCTAAGGAGGGATCGAAAAAAGAACAACCTGACCTACCCGATCCACTAAGAAATTTAAAGGCTCTAGTATCGTCATCATTAAGGGATATATGGCACAATAAGTACAGAGAAAAGGGAACTGGACGAAAGTGTAAGAAATTGGTGGAAGCAAGCGGCAGGATTCCCGCCACTCTTCCGCGTTCGATTGCTGATGCCTGCTTCCGTATGCTGACGGGCCACGATCTGCTACAGAAGCACCTCCACCGTAAAGGGATTGCTGACACCCCCCATTGCCCTTTGTGCGACGGGGAAGACATGACAGGAGAACATTTAGCTCCTGAAGATATTACATCATCTGTGCAATCCACTTTCGTATATGATGTACATTTATACTGGGCTGCCAGAAGAAGAATGGCCGACAGGCCAAAGTAATGGCGTTGTATAAAAAAAAAAACACTATCGTCCAGTTATTCTTCAATATGAAGCGGAAATTGGGGTTACTTAACAGGTGAACTAAAAAGCAGCAGCAGGGAGGTCTCACAGTAACTGAAATGGAGTTCTACAGGCGCGCGCCAGGGAAGTCAAGAAAGGTCACGAGTTAAGAACAGTGAGGAAAGAAAGTAGAAAAGAAAAAGAGAATGAGATAAGAAAAGCTAAAAGTAAATGAGAGTAAAATTGATCTAGTGTGGTTTTATTCTGCGATCAAACTGTAATAGTTGGAAAGATCCAAGAAATGATAATTGAAAACTGAAAAATGAATAGGATCAAATGCATGTCCTTAAAGATAAGTTAGTTTTACTACAAATTTTTTATACTTAGGCATCAAATAAACTTCAAGATCATCGAGAACCCATGCAGTACCACGCAATATACCTCAGCACCTCTAACCACCACGCAGCTATCGTGGCTTCTTGTTCACTAAATAGATAGATAGATTGTTGTAGGGGATATTATACTGCGACCTGAAAGATCTATTGTGCCTCCCATAGTCTTCTCAGTGCACTGCCCAGGACAGTGAGCTGTAGAAGCTCCTAGGAAGAGAAAATCTGAGAGTAGCACTGCTGGATTCGAACCCGGGACCTTCACGTTGCTAGTATTGCGGGGTGCCCTTTCCTTTCTTGAACTCTAAGAATAAGTACTTTTAAATTACCTGCCGGAACGCCTGCCGCGTCCTCCTCTTCTTTCTTCAAGCGTTGGTATCCCATTTAGCATCTCATGTAGTAACTAAATTAATAAAAATTTAGATTAAAACATAATCAACTCTCTTTCAAAATGCTAATCTACAAGTAAGATATATCGATCATTCAAAAAGCTAAAAATCTCCATGAACTTAAGTCTAGTTATTATTACATCATTATTTATGTTTATATAATTTAGCATTTGCCTATTCAACCTAAACTGTTTGATCGATCATTTAAAAATTAATTGCTTTCGCGGATTGTGTAAAATAGACATCAAGCGCGCATGAATATTCTATTTGAATATAATACCAAACGAATTTATAATCATTTAAACATGTATAAACAGGTACCTTAACATTTTCTTCAGAAAATTTCCTAATAAATGGCAAGTAGATGTCATGCAATTTTGACATCTGAAAAAAGATGGTAGCTAAAAAAGAAATTTTAACGATTTACCAATCGGATTGTACAAGGTACAATGGACATGAAATATTCTTCGCACACTCTCCCGATTCTACTAAGTCCAAGCTAGAAACATGAAATCTACACCAGGGCCTGCAACCATATTATGTCATTAAAGAGTAGGGTCTCCCCAAACAGTACTACAGGATCGAGATTTTTACCATCCATGGCGTTAATTGGGACGTTAGTTTCATGAGACTCGTAGATAGACTCTTAAATATTTATGAGAGAAGCAGGTTGATGCCTCAAAACATAAATGGTTCACTAGTCTTGAGTGATTCACCTCAAAACATTACTAAAATATAAAAAGTATTCAAAATTATAAGCATGAGGTATCTTTGGGTCATTCTAAAGGGGTTATAATTTTTGTCTGTATTATTTTGTTAAACTATTTAATTTAATTATTTATTACATCGACAATTTTCTATGTTGATGCTGGAAGCCATACATTACACAAATCGGTATTAGGAACAGATAGTTGTCAGGACGTAGGATTGCATTCAGAAACATCGCGCTTCGGTTGATGGATTTAGACGAAAAGATTATTGTGAGATTGTGGTAGCTAAAATAACTTCGAGTTTTCTGCATTTTTCGTTTTTGAGATATTTTGTTCTTTCTCCTCTCTCTCATACATGTATACATGCGCGCAAAGAAAGATAACAATCGTTTAATAATTTTTTTTTTAAATTCAATCTTTAATGCCGTTTTTAAGAAAAAACAGAAACTCTTAAAACCATTCGATAAAGTTGCATTTCCGTCTTTTCATCACACCAAAACTTTTCGAAACACGTATTTCGGTGAAAACTCAATTTTGGAAACTTGACAAAATCGCGCTATACTTCCTTATATAGCAATAAGAGAAAGTAAAATGTGAGGATTATAGTTTCAAAGTTATTAGGCTCTACCTAACTGTGATCCTATATCACTTCCCAGCTCAAGTAATAAGAGTAATTTAGAATTAAATCAACAAAATATTTTCTGCAATATATTTCAAATAAAGTGTTAGGTTTATATATAAGCAGATACTAAATGTCTAAAAAATTTTTGAAGCCATTTTAAAGAAAAACTCAAAAACCACACAATAAAGTTGATCAAATCCGGAACTTCAGCAATGAGTTTTATATAATCATAATATTATTATGTCCCTTTCCGTTGAAATAAATTACATATGTGTTGCACACATAGCTGCATTTTTATTATGAGCGAGGAGAGATTAGTTCTCATTGCACCACAAACATAACGATATCGTATAGGTAAAAAAAACCTACAATGTTCTGAAATAGCACACTTTGGAGGCTTTATCTGCAGCTCCCCCCAGAACCCCTAAAAATCAATTACCCTGGAGAAAATGTTTATATAAATAAACACGTCCTGCATGGTGTAGTAGTGTGCAAAGTCTAAAGAATGTCGATGAAACCGATTTAGAAAATCGAGCATAACTCACTGAAGTCGCATTTGTAGTAACGAACTTTGTCTGAAACTTATGTATCCGGACCTTTATGGTTCCTAACGGAATATTCAGTATTCCTGCAATTTTTGTGTTTCTGCGATATTTTATTCACAAACACAGAACATTCGCAAATTTTTTTTTTTTTATTAAGGAAACTTCAACATGGGTTTCCTATCGTATCAATTTAGAAAATTTAATAAGATCGGAATACTACCTTCTCTTACAGCACTAATGAAAATAAAATATGAAGAAATTGCAGAATCTAGCTCTTGGAGAATAATTTGTGGAAGTATTCCTGCATTACGCATAAGGAATTCTAAAATTTTCTGAGAGGGCGTTCACCATCTCTATAAATGTTGTGGGTTGCTCATACGCCCCCCCCCCCCAATCAACAGAAAATAAAAGAATCATTTTCCCTTCTAGAAATATGTGGATTAAAAAACAATTTGGGGTAAACAAGATTCAAAAGTTATTATTTGTACATGACCATGTTGCTGTACCTGATGGTAATTTTAACACATTTTTGAAGAGGAGGAGGTGAATTTTTATCTCCTTTAGGAAAAGGCATAAGGACATTGAAAGAGACAATAGTTAATTATTTAAAAAAAATTATAGCTATTTTGATATTTAAACTCAAAGCGACGCATTAAATGTAATAAAAATCAGAGGGAGTAAAACAACGAGAACAATTGGGCTAGTCATCCATTCATCTGGGCTAACCTTGAAAAGGCTTTTATTTATTTAATATAAGAAAGCCCTTGTATGTACATTACAGCTTTAAAAGCGATCAGCAATTTATATTAACTTTAGCTGCATGAAGAGCCCCTACGCTGAAAACGCATGAAAAATACGACTATTTTAAAAACTGCATTCCATGGCATACGCAATCTTTCCCACAATTACAAAACAGGTATCCGAACATGAGTATTCCTCATGAGAAATTACCCTGTACCAATACATTAAACCTTAAGGCAATCGAATACATATCGGATAAAGTAACCTGGCATGAGAATGTGTTCAGTGAAAGTACTGGTTCAAAACAAAGGGCTCGGGCAACCTTTGAATGGAAAGATTACAAAAGCAGGCAAAAAAAAAAAAAAAAAATCAATTACAAAATTGATCGTTTAGGTTTCCGTGGTCATTTTCATGAAAAAAACTTGAGTTTCAGGGTTAAGACCACGCCCCTTCTTTACTAAGGTTCCTAGCCTTATTGGCTTTCAAGGTGTAGCGACCCTGAAGAGACTCATTGCAATCTGGGGGAAACGTTGGTTTCTAAACCACTAACGCGGTCTCAACGCGGAAACTCAAGTGTTTTTCAATTACAAAATTATCTATCTTCTCGATAACAATTCTTCATTGTAAGAATTCTAGAATGAATTATCACTTCCGCAGGAATAATCAATTTACTTTCCTCATGAAATATATACAACAGATACTAAACATTTACAAAAATAATAACGTTCTTTAGTACTGCTGTTAAACACTTGGTTCTGTAGCAAAAAAATTAAATCTTCAAATAATTTCTAAAAATAGAAAGATAATAAAGTCTAAAAATTTAATTTAATTTTTTTAATTAAAAATTATTTTAACTCCCTGTAATATCTTGACGATATTCAAGTTCCTCAGAGTTTATATTAAGAAAACACACTAATAATACTAACGTATACCATTCTAAAACCACAAATCATTTCTTCATTATTTTTTGTTTAAGAACAATATCTTTCCATATGAAATGATGTCCAATAAAAGTGAATTTATATATAAACTATAAATAACAAATTACTTCAAAATTTTGAACCTCCAGTTCTGAATCGCTTTCATCATGTTGCTCTGGGGCATTTTCTAATGCTTCGATGAAACCAGACTGACAATTTGGGCATTTATAATCCTGTTAAAATAATAAATTTTAAAACATAATGAATTATTTGAAACCTTTAAAAATTAAGATTACAAAAGTAAATATAGATTCTGGGTTTGGATGTGAAAGTCTAAACGAGTTAACTTTGACTAATCTCTTTAAAAAATGTGATTGAGTCCGCAGTGCTGGAAAATATTAGATATTTTTTTGCCTGAATGACTACTAAATTTGGTGGCCCATCGGTTTCGTGCGATCGCCATCTTTTGTATTGTCATATCAATTCTTTTCTTGATCAAAAGTAAAATCACTTCAAAGAAAAATATCTCTGATCATTAAACATCAGGAAACGCCAGAATTTAAAACCAAAGTTAAAAGATTATAAACATTTTTTAAAGATGGCATCACTGGCCTTTATTATTCTACTTGATAATCAACGTTCCATTAAATTGACGAAGATCGCTGCAATCAGAATTAAGACATTAAATAAAATAAATACAACTAGATTGTTTAAAATTGTTAATGATTGATTCTTCAGAGGTCCGAAAAATCATAATTTTTTAAATAAAAAACTAAAAAGATTAACTTTAAAGGTTAGTGTAAGAACAATGGCTTCGATAAAGTTTAATTACGTAAAAATAAAATTAAATGAAATTAGGAAAGGAATAAAATGATTAAAACGCGGATTAATAAAGAACAATGAAATTTTTAACTTATACTGTTATCATCAAAGTTAAGTTTGCAGTATTGTTCTTGAAACCAAATACTAGTGAATAATTATAAGTGCACTCCCATACTCTATTAATCAAGAGAAATAAAATAAAAATATTAATACAACGTTACAAAAAGATTGATTTCTACAAAAGGAAAAATCATTACAGAAGATCAAAGAAATAAAAGAAAAAAAATAAATAAATCATTAAAAAAGTTAAAATTTTATAATTTCCCTTTAGGAGAAAAAAGGAACTCATCTTATCCCAAATTTTGTTACCACAGTGTTTTATCTAGACTAGTTGCTTTGCAAAAGAAACCGTGCAGTTTTCAATACAAGCATATTAATTCAAATGAATTTTATTATGTGGACATGTTATGAAACTTTACCGTTCCAAATGAAATTAGTAAAACTTTGAACAAAACAAAATTGCAGGCGTTGTTTTTGTTAGAAATTAAACATTTCAATGAATTAAATATCAAGGGATTAGAAAGAATTCATATTGAGTTAGACATAATGAATCATATACAATCATAATGACAACTTAGAGATATGGCTGATTGAACAAATGTTACATTAAATGTTTGTTATTAATGCAACAATTAAAAATCTAACAATTTAATGGGTTTTTAATAAACAGTTTAATAAATGTATTCAGTACAAAGTGCCGTTCTCTTGAAAGTTTATTTTATTAAAAGTTTTAATGAAAAAGATTATATTTATTATAATAATCTAAAATTATGCAAAAATCATCAGTTCTTCGCAATATAGTGTCACTAAGAATCAATAAGTATAGAATTGAAACACAACTTCATAACATGCATGAAGATGATGAGGCTGATAATTAAAAATAAAAACATCCTAGATATAACCGGTTAAATAAAACATAAATTGCTATATTAATATAACCAAAGTGATCGAAAAACAATAATTCACAGCACTGTTTTTTGTAAATGGGCAGAATAATCCAATATTGACCTGACCAAGGCAACCTACCTACCATATCATACCGAATACTTTAAAATTATAACCAACAAATAATTTGTTTATAATTAATGAATATAAAAACTACTCACAGGTAATACAACAGCAATTTCTCGACTGCATTTGTGGCAAAAAAATCTACTAACTGGCAAATTTTCAACAGCAGCTTCTTCGGCCATGTTTCTGGTGAATTCACAGACACAAAATGTAGCCTTCTTGATCTCTCCCTTAAGTCATCTTGCTACTTTTTTAAAGCGCTTAACAAAATTATAAGAATAGTTCCCAATTCTTCAAAGACCGAATAAATATGTTGAAAAATAACTAAGAAATTACTGTGTTCAACTAAAATACTTTTAACACTAATAAATATGTGGAAAGCGGAGTTTTATTATTTATGTATTGTAATAGCCGCCTATTGCTCTGTTAGTTCCCCTATTTGAATTTGGATGCTCCACCGTTTTTATCTGTTGAAGCTGTGACTTGCCTCCCAACAAACGTTTGTGAATTGTATTGTGTTTATTTATAGAAGAAAAAGTGCTTAGTGAATCATAGAAAATGTTTCGCTATTATAATTTCATATTTTTACTATTATTTGTTGCTGTGGTAATTAATGGTCAAAACAGAAAAGTAATGTTTTTCAATATTATTTATAGGTTATAATTAAATGATTACATATTACATAAAATTATTTACCTAATTTTATAATTTAGAATACTGTCATTAACAGTTATTTGTAAAACTTTCAGATGACTTATTCATTGAATCCTGGATGCCTGAAAATTTGCGATAATAATACTGTCCTTGTACATGTAGCAGCTGATGGAATTAATGATACATTGCATCATATTTGGGATTTCACCAGTAAACCAACTGTTTTTCTTGCTCTGACACCACTAAATACAGAATTGATTATTGATTGGGAAAATTTCTTATGGAATGGTGAAAAAGGTGCTGTTAATTTTTCAAATGACATAATTTATGCATTCTCTGTAGTTTTCGATAAGGTAAACATTGTATTCAAACTGTATATGAAATATATTTCTTTCATCTTTTCATAAATTAAATAACTTTGATTCCTGTTTATAGATTATTGAATACAATGATGTAAACAAAACTGCCCAGTATAACCCTACGAATAATAGCGAAAATTATGTCACATTTCTGCATCCTGAATTTTACAATTGGACTGTTGAAAGAAAGCATGTTACAGATAATGTTATTACGTTTGTCATAAAAAGTTCTGAATATAAATATGGCAATATTACCAAAACAGGAAATATGAAAATAACGGTAAAATTTAATATATATGAATATAAGGATTGATAATAGGACATTCTTAATATGAAAGTAACGCCGATATATAACGTGATAATTCTGTTATATGTTTGAAAATTTGTTTTATTATAAAACATTAAATCATATATTTATATTTCTTAAAGTCTGGCTATTCTTTGAATAAAAAAATATTTTTTATTTCAAAGAATGATGAGATAAATAGTAATTTCGTTTTCTTATGTTGCAGTTAAATGCCTTTGGTAATTCAGAACATAGTTCTTTACAACCGCATCTTTTGCATACAACCAATGCTACACAAATAGATGTTGTTCTTGATAGATTACAAGTAAAATACAGTAAATCAAGATATTCCCTTGGTTTGTTGATTGCCTCTACTGATCAAAAAAGTTCAAATTTAACTCAGATTAAAAGGAAATCATTAGATGATGAACATTCCCCTGGTATTTTCACTGTAAGTTTAAATAAAATAAAATGTTGTATAAATGGATCATTTGGAATAAGTGTAATGATTATTTTTGTTTTATTAAAGCTTGGAGAAGTCTTAACGCCATTAAATGTTTCAAGCGATAAAGGTGGTTACCTCCAATGGCGAACCGTAGCTTATACTTCCAGCGGTCGACTAATGACCAATTCTACAAATGTAATAGAAACAAGAGCTAGACATGTTGAGTTTCCAGTTAAAAGGCTAAATTTAACGGTTGTTGGATCGTATTTCGGTGAAAAACTTAATCTGTTGCCTGTGCATGAAATGTTTGTTTCTTTTGGAGCTGAGGAAGATGGCTTTTATTCTAAGACCGGATACCTCTCATGGTATGATTTTTTAATCAGTTTAAATGATTTATTTTATGTAATTCTTTAAAGTTATACCTCCTTTTTCCATTTTTCTTAGGACTGTTCTAGCTGGCTTAGGTCGTCCTGCTGAAGAAGGTTTCTCTTTGTTGGTTTTACTTATTCTGGCAATAGGATTGGGTTTGCCAGCTTTGTTGATCATAGTTGGGACTATATGCATTATTACAAGAAGAGTTGCACGCAAAAGGGATGCCATTTTTATTACTAATTATTAACTAACATTTTCTGATTTATTTTCGGATGCTGATGATCATTCAGTTGCTCAGCGTCTTCAGTTATTTTTGTTTATATCCATCATTTTTATTTTATTTTTAATTTTTACATAGACTGATTATACAAAAGAAGGATATCATAAAATTTCATTTCATTTTAGTATAAATTTAATATTAAAAGTTTTCCATATTTTGCTTTATTGATATTTAAACAGGAAAAAGGTTCCTGTGTGTCCTTTTTTTGTATTTATTTTTTAAGTAAGGTATTAAACGAATAATTTGTATTATCCTAGAAGAGGCCATAAGTCGAAGTTTGTTTGATCTCAAATAGTACAAATAAGTTGTACTTTCTCAGAGCCATATTTTCTTTGCTCATGTTTTAGATGTGATAGAAATCGTGGATATTAACTAAGATTGATTCTATCACAATTGATTCCTATTAAGTGACTGCATCAGTTTTGAAGTAATGAAAGTAAAATGCAGAATTCAAAAAAACTGGGACGCATTTGTTGAATCTCGGATGTTGTTGTATATAGTATTGAATGAATAAATTTTATAACAAAATAAACTAAAATAGTTGATAAAAAGTTACATTGCTATCATGGATTTTATTTATCCACATTTGTGGATAGCTTTTGTTTAAAAAAAAAAACTAGATATATGTCTGAAATATCAAGGTTGTTGGGGGCAATAAACTAAAAAATAAATTAATAATAAATTTCAGGATCGTCATTTTTGCCCAATTGGCCAACGGCTGCATTCCAAAGAGTGATCGATCTCTTTGTGGAATAAAAGACAGTAAATTTTTTTACAAATTTAGTAAACGTAATTGGATTTATTATTGCTTTTTTTACTTTATTAATAAATCGTTTCTTCCTTATATTTCTAGAAATGGAATCTCTCTTATCGATTAGTATCCATTAGAAAAATAAGTATTTGAGATTTAATATTTTTCTATGTCCATTAGATAAGTGTATTTTACTTTCAAACAGGAAAATTTATATCTGCAAAGAAAAGTAATTAAAATCGATAAACCAAGCAGTCTAGGTTGCCATTACTCTTCACCATTTTATTAATTTTGGCCGCAATGACCGCTTATAATTCTCCTGTGGTCCTAATAGTTGCAGTGCCTGCCATTTTTGCCTTTCCGAAAAAGGGTCAAGGTCCCATTAGTCACGTCTGCTATCCCACGCATTATAAATAAAATACCTTAAATTGTTTTCACGATTTTATTATTCATAAAACCATTAAATCTTTCTGGTTATGATGCACAGCGCTTTTGATTTTAAGTTGTTATTCAATAAAGAAACTACTTGAGTAGCAACGATAAATTAATAGCCATGTATAAATTACTAATGTTATCTACTAAAATTGTATGATAACCGTCACTCTTTGATTTAGGATTTATGTTCCAATACTTAATTTTTCTGTAAGCAGATTTGGCAGAAAGCAGGTTTAGTTTAAACCAAGATTGTTAGTAAATTCTTTGATTCCTTGAAGATCATTTCAAAAGCAAGCCCCCCTAAAGGCACAAATTGAACATAAATTGTGACATAAAGGATAATATCTTTTTTTTATATGATGTATTTTTATTATGATAATATTTTCTTTTATATATATATTTTGTATTTCATTAATCTTGATATGTCTCATAAATTTCAATAAATTTTCCGAAGTTTCTATTAAATGAAAACAGTTAACAATATATTTTCTTTAGTTTGACATAAACTTTTGTAAACAAAAACAATAAAAGTAATTGTGATAATTCCAAAGAAAGAATTTTATATTTTTTCATTGACTGAGGACATTGGGGGTTTTTATTAATTAATTTTTCCATTAAGCATTCTGTATATTTTGAACGAAATATTGTAAATATTGAATTTTCTTATATATTTTTAATAGTTAATATTTTTATATACTCAGTATGATACTTTTAGGTATTTGTATATAAAAAAGGAAAACAGAAAATCTTAAATATGTTTTGTGATGAATGCAATTTCTATCATAAGTGACCTTAATGGTTTTTATAATTCATACCGTCCAGTAACATAATATATACTGTTTTGCTATTTATTGACAAGCTCATTGATTCAAGTTTAAAAAATAAAAATAAAAACTGAATAACTGCATGTTTTTTAAAACTTTATTAGTTTATTCTTTAGAGATGTATTAAAACATTTCATTTGAAAATAAGTTGTATTACAATAGTGAGAATATTTTTTTGCAATAAATTATTATTTTATTTATATTTGTTTTAATCAACATCTTTCCCTTCATATTTTTACTTTTTATAATCATTAATTAATTTTTAGCGTGCCTATTTTTATTAATTTTGTGAGACGTTATATTTAAATAGAAATAGTTATGATTTTATGTTAAAAGAGACAAGCCGGTAGGGACGAAAAATCTGGAAACTTGGTGTTTTCATGAAATTGGCCGCGAAACCTAAAAGATCATATAATTTATTAAGTTCCTTTATTTTCACTTGAAACATTTCTTCTATAAAATTGACTTTATATGTCTCTAGGAAATTGTTTGAAGAGTTCCGCCTGTAGAGTAAAAAAAAAGAAACCTGAGTGGGTTTCACACCAGCTTTGAACTTTCTCTTCCTGCTCTATGAGTAGTGTTGTATTGCGTTTATGTCCAAATTTTCCAAACTAAGTTTCCCTCGGAAAACTAAGTCATTTGAGATCCTTTGAGTACGACAAAAGTGTTTTAAGCGAAAGATATGCATTGTGTGTACAAAATCTCTCAGAAACGAAAACTCCGTGGAAGCTGAAACTTGATATTGCTCATAAGATCCACATCGCGATGTCTTGCAGTTAGTTACTTCTAGTGCCAAAGTACAAATTTAAAAGCCTGAGTTTCGAAGGTAATCAAGTCCTGTAAGCTGCTTCGACTCGGACGAAATTGAACAAATTAAATAAAGCATGAAGTTTGGTTGTCCTAAATATTGCTATTATATAAGATTAATTATAATAGGTAGATTGTGTGATTCTTGGTTTTTAAAACTTAAGGAACTATCTGATTTTCTCTACATGATAGACCAGCAGGCATCGTTTTTATCAATCCCAACAATTTTTTTTTTCGCCGTATCGGTGTTTGCTTCCTCGGCCTTTAACCTGCTGGCAGCTCATTAAAGCTTGGATGTTTTGTTATAAACATCGTCATTAAGTGCAAAGTTATGTCTTATCGCCTGTAATGCAGGAAATGCATCCAGAAATTCATAATTTCTCCTCTACACAGAATGCATAAAGCGTCGTCGACAACCCTATTCAGTATAGTATAAGTGGCTCTGCAAGTAATCATGTCCGTTGAGTGCTCTTAAGCATGCAACAAATTTTTCCCTCGGTAAATTTGAGGTATCCTGCCGGATATTTCGATCAAGGCTTCCAATCATTGTTTGATCGTGGCTTTCTTTGATAATGACATTGCATGGCTGACTGGGATGCGCTCTTTGTATATCTTTTAGTCGCAATATTGGGACAAGTTTGGCAGACTGCTCCATCCTTGATCCATTCTCTTGCTAGGCTGTCGGCCACCTTATTACCCCACACTCCACAGTGGCCCGGAGTCCAGAGAAAAAACAGATCATTAACTCTTTCCTAAATGAGGTTAACATATAGGTTGCATAAAGTTACCTCACTGGTATCAGAGTTCAAGGTTTGGGTGTACCAGATAAAGCAGCCTGGGAATCTACCAAAGTAGCTAATTTTTCGTCCCTACGATTTATGAGGATTTTTAGCGACAGAAGAATGCCTCCCCTTTGAAGTTGGTCGTCATTTTTCCTATGAGATCTAGAATTCCTTGGAAAAGACAGCTGGTCCAACATTTTCTTTTGCACCATCTGCAGAACCATCGGTGCTGACATGGTATCAAACAGTGCGGGGAACCATTCAGCAATCTTTGCCAAGGAGATTGTCTAGAGATCATAGGAAAACAAACCCAACAGGACTAGTCAGTGTAGTAGAGGAAACCTAAAGTAACAGATCTCGCTGGAAGCATAAAATCAATTTTAGCGCAGAATGATTCAAATAAAAGTAAAGGTTTATACATATTTAGTTAGCAATCTAAGTTTAAAGAAATTTTTGTTTTAAGGAAAATCCCAAAATCTCAGGAAATCTTTTTCTAAGGTCGCACATCCGGTTATCCGATTTAATTCAAACACCGGATTTCAGCTATTCATTTAATGTCCCTTATTATACTTGATATAAGAACTTTCATAGAATTGAAGCGGCTCTTTAGAGGAAGCTTAATGTTGCAGCTCCCCACAAAAATCAATATCCTGGAAAATGTTTCAAAACTATAATAGTCTTCCATTTGGTTGGTAAGTAAGCGAAGTTTAAAGAAAATCATTTGAGCCTTCTTCGAGAAAGTCACGAAAAACTAAAAGAAACATCCTGAGAAAATCTCAGCTTTCTGTGATATTTCTTTTTTAAGTTAATTTGTTGGCATACCAATAAATATACCACTATCGCTAAAACATACATGTTTTCTACTTTCTCTCACAGAGAATGTTTTTTGTATGGTCTGTAAAATATGTTTATGTATTTTTGTATTTATAAAGTGAATAAAAATCTCAAAAAACGAAAAATTGCAGGAGGCTCAAACAATATTCATTTAAGGACCACGGATCCAACAGAAGATTTCGGTTTTAGACCAAAACAGCGACTTCACCTGTTTTTTTTCTATTTTGCTATTTGCCGAAGCTTTCAAAGTGCCGTCTGAAACATCACTTTATCGCTTCTTATTTAAAAAAATATAAATAGCTTTATATTTTTCTACAATTTAAAACTCTTTCTATACAAAATACTTGATGATTGGATTAAATATAGTCTACATCTTCAAAGAACCTTTATAACAATAAAAAGTCACTATCACTATTCATACCCGAAGTACATCTTAACTGGCTAGTTCTTTCAGTTTTTCGTGAATTTCTCAAAAGTGGTTCAAACGATTTTCTTTAAATTTCGCATTTTATGAACTAACAGTAAATCTGTCATATTATTTTTAATAATTTACAGGAAAATTGAATTTTGGAAATTCTTGGGATCACCAACGTTGAACTTTTTTATAAAGTGCCACTTTAATACAATGTACGTTTTTACCATTTTCATAGTAATGAGGGACAATAAATGCATTCCTGAAATCCAGATTTTGATATGAATCAGCTAATTGGAAGTACGACATTAGTGGAAGTAATTTTCTCTTTAAACTTGGAATATTATCACATATAAACTTTCACATTTATTTGAAACATTTGGCGAAAAAATTTATTTAAGTGTTTTCTGGAAAATCAATGTTTTCCACTAAACTGGCTATTTAGTTTTGTAGGATTGATTAAATGGCTGACTGGTGGCCTACAATTTAGAAACATTCAGATAGTCCTATGTCAAAAAAACAAAAAATTTTTAATCCCTAACAACTTTATTTATGTAATATAGTACAAGGCCAACTAAACGCTTATAGCATGCTGTTGTCCCTAAAATTTCGTCGGAGTCGATATACGAAGCCTTATGGCATTTGCTACTTTGACTCTGGGAGAAGCTGCAAAGATAAATCCACCGCGGTCGGGAAGTAATTGAATGTAACCGATAAAAATGGAGGAAATTCAAGAGGAAAATGTGCGCATCTAGAGGAGTGGCTGTCGCTATGCTAAACCGAAGAACTTCCATAGACAATTTACTTCTGTGAGACTATTAAGTGTGACGGAAGGTCATATTGTTAGGCTGGTATAATCTGTAAATTCTGAACGCCAAGATCCAAATTGAAGAGTTATTCACTGTATGGATGCCAACTAACAAGATCAATTTTCTGAGCGTAACGTTTAAAGACTATATGGTATATTGAATAAACTAGCAAAAATCATTTGAATTTTCATATTTCAACATGCAGTAGGGTAACTAATTTGTAATAATTTTAATGTTGGTTTTCTATTTTGTTCAGCTCTGTCTTCTTAATTTCCATTATTTCACAATAAATATTTATGTAGATAATTGGTATATTTATTATTTAAACAATAAAGAAAAGTGATGTTTTTATTTGCAATATTAAAAATTCATGTAATTTTACTTTCTTTTGGTGCTGCAAAAGGATGTTATCCTGTAATGTCGCTTTAAAAATTGGGGAGTTCATTTGTTGAAGTCTCTCCTAAATATGTAAAATGTTTTTTGGTGCCAGAAGGTGTGTGTTAATTGATGGCTCAAAAATAAAAATTCAAACGAGATATTTTATTGGGACATCTACCACCAAAGGAGTCGTCATGAATAGATATGCCAAAATTCGTCAAAGGACATTTACCAATTCTTCTTTTCATTTAATCACAAAATTGCACAAAAAAAAATTATTTTCTATTAACTTAAAAAATCTATTTAGCAGATATCTAGAACTATCACTATTCTAGGATTTTGGAGGGGCTGCAACATCAGGCTTCCCTCTAAACCGCCTGTATAATAGTATAATAATGTATTCTTTCAACATCCATTTAACATTAACATAAAGTCAATTTGTGTATATATAACCTATCACTTTTACTTACTTAGTCAAGCCCTCTACTTGTCAAATCTGCCACCATTCCCATTTGTCCAGTCACTGACATTTGGCATGGTTCCAGGATATATTCATCCCGCGGTATGCTACCATGATGTTTTGCTGTATTTAGTCTTTTCTTTCCTCTGGCCGAATACCTATATTTTCGCTGAATATACTCTCTTACAGAATCGGATATCATTCATTCTCTGCACAAGGCCGAACCACTTTAATAATTTCCTGGAGAAATTAATTAGCCAAGCTCTTATACTGGTGTTTCTCACCCGATAACAGCGAATCTTTCCAGTCACCTGTCTCAAAATTCTTCTATGTGAAGGCGACTCATTCATTTCTGAGTCATGGCCCCATGACTCGCTGATATAAGTTATTGGTAAGAATGTTAAGACGATTTTATTGAACAGCCATTATTGTGCTTAGTATTTTCTTGATTACTGAGGAATTTTTTTTATTCATTGCATGATACAGCCTGGAGTAGTGCTGCACCAATTTGGTTATTTGTTTCTTCCTTTTTCAACTTGCCGCGCGTCATCACTGATACATATATCACTTTTATTTGTAACATTTTTTTCAGGATAAATTTAATTTAGTAAGAGTTACCTGTGAAACTGGGATATTGGATTTTGAGCGTTATTGGGGTTTGAATGGAAGCATAGCTACTGGACTAAACTGTTAGTAAATTCGAGAGTTTTAACTTCTCTTAAAATTTATATGCTACCATATATACTTGACTTAAAAAAAC
The DNA here is from genome assembly GCA_011037195.1 of Triatoma infestans. NCBI lineage: Eukaryota > Metazoa > Arthropoda > Insecta > Hemiptera > Reduviidae > Triatoma > Triatoma infestans. The sequence continues at coordinate 25,616 of JAAEAF010004717.1, read as the reverse complement.
AAAAAACAAGATATATAAGGTATGGTTCCCAACTTTATATGTGTATATAATATTAAGGGCAACTAGCCGTTTGGTAAAAGTTCATAGTTTGAGGAAAATTTGTCAATTATAATTGCAGCAATTGAAGTAACAGAATTAGTGAGACACCAGATTTGTTGGGACACCAGATTTTTTTTTTTTATAAACATCTTATTATAACGAAGTAAAGGTCTAACAATAATGCATTACGGTTTTGTAACAAGAGGAAAAAAAGTATATGGCATTCTGAAAAAGAGTAATATATATAAAAAGAATTTTACCTTACATTTTATTGTAAATTTCAAGCACCATAAATTTTTATTAAATTTTTTTTTTTGTTTAAATTCTAATTTAAAAAATATTAAAAATTAACAATTATGGAATAAATAAAAATTTAAAAAAAAAAAAAACAAAAAAAACATACAAAGCTAGCCTTAATTTATTAATAATAATAACTTTTTTCAATGGTACTTTCCAGTCTCTTTTCTTTTTTTTGCAGTTAAAAAAAATTTGTTCTTCAAGTATACAATACAACCGAAGATATTATTATAATTGATTTTTGGATATATCAGGGTTTGAAATTTTTCTGTGGGATTATCAAATATACAATACAAAGTTTTTTTTTATTTTTTTTTTTTTATTTTTTTTATTTTTTACCAAACCTTTTAAAATTTTATTATTCTTTTTCTTTTTTTTTTTTTTTTTAATTGGCAAAAATTATATATTGCAAAGAAAAGTCAAAAAAACAATATAATCTTTTTTTTCTTTAAACAAGAGAAAAATCAAAAAAAATTTAAATTTTACAAGGCATATATACGCGTGCAAAAGGGTAGCACACATTTTAGGGGTGGCAGGGAAGTTTAACACCCCATCAATTTGCGCAACTACACCCCGGCGCACTGTTTATTTTTTTCTTAAAAAAAAAAAAAAACAACACAAACTGCATTCTTTTTTTTTTCTTTTTTTAAATTTTGCTTGCAAAGTTCATTTAAAAAAAAAAAAACAAGTGATTGCAGCTGGAGTAGAAGACTAATCCGATGGAAACTGTTTTTTTTTTTCTTTTTAATTTTTGTAAAATAAGCTATTAAACTTTTCTTTTTTAAACCATCTTCTAGTAATTGTTTCAAGTCTAATATATATATATATTTTTTTTTCATTAATCAATTTAAAATTTCCATAATTTTTTTTTTCATTTTGAAAATGATTTTTCTGTGCATCACGATTAGCAGAATAGTCATCTTTATTATTTAAAAATCTTGCGCATCGCTGCTTATATTCTGATTATTATTATTATTATTTTTTTTAATTACAAGTGAAAAAAAAGTTCAAAAAGTCCTTTTTTTCATTTATTTATTTTATATATAGATATATATATATAAAGAGTTTTCTTTCCAATAATTAATAAACACTTGTAGCTCCGAAGATAAAAATGTAGATGTGTTATTAAGAAGCCATCTTAAAATATTTTTTTCACGAATTTTCTTTTTTTTATTTTTATTGTTGCCACGTCCCACCCATCCTTTATTGTATCAAAAAAAAAATTTTTTTTTTTAATATATTATATATATTACATATGTTTTACATATCATATATAAATTTATATATTATGACAAAGTACCGGGCATGTGATAAATGATCATTTATTTTATTTGATATTTTCATTCTGGTGAATAAAAATTATTGTGAATTTAATTTACTTTGAAATGTGTAATAAAGAAAGGAAAAAAAACTTTTATCCACCACCTTTTGCAAAATATATTTTCTTCTTTTTCAATCAAACTTCTGTTACTCAAAAAATTTATTACTCGCCCAGAAAATAGGGAGGGCTGGAGACTATATATATATATATAAATATATTATATATAATTATATATATATTTTTTTTAATGGGTGGTGCTTTTATTACTATTATTATTTTTTTTACAAATGCACTTTTATTATTGCATCTTTGAGGCTAATGTAGTATTTCAGCATTACCTTAAAAAACTATATAAAACAAAATAAAAATTTACATCTTATTATTTTTATATAATCAGGGTCGTTTTGTTCATATTGGAGACTTTATGTAGTGATAATACATCTTAATTACGTCAATAAGTAGTCCTAAATCTTCCAATCTATCTTTATTATTTCCAGCAACCTCTGGTTATAATTAGCAAAAATCTATTTAATAACGTTTTATTGTGAAAAAAAACGTGGTAAGTTATATGTTATTTTCCAGAGAAATTCTTTTAGGATTTCCTTCACTTGACAGATGGGGTGATTCAATAATATGGGCAGATTGTTAAATGAAGCGTTACTATATTGTTTTATTTTTATTGTAAAACATGACAATAATTGGTTGTGGTGTCAGAAACCCCGCTATTCCTACTCTATTGAAAACTGATTTGGCAAACAATTCATAAATTATTAACCACAATATCCCGTTTAAAATTGGGTGAGTAGGTGGAACAAGTTAGGAGGCATCACTAGGCCTAAGAATGAACGAACATTGCTGCAACCGGTAACTGATGTTCTCACAAGTTGAAAAAAAAATCAAACTATCTGTCAAACGTTTTTACGTTTTACAACACCCCTATCCACAGAACCCTCCTGTAGAACTACCTCCCCAGAACGGGAATGGGAATGAACCTGAAATTATTTCTTATTGATTTTAAAACAATCAGCGAAATAACTTACTATTTTTACGAAATAATTTTTTGTGTGTGTAAGATTAAAAACCACCTTAAAACAAACTCCTTATATAGAGAAGGGTCTATAAGAAGCCTTCGTACCATGTATCAACAAATGTGATGAGTCTTAAAAAATGCTGATGTATTAGCAACTGATGCCAAATAATATCGGCTATGGGCCATTTTTGAATTCTAGATTAACGCTAGATTTCTTCCATTAATAAAACAAGTCTTTATTAATAAAGTGAAAAATTAAACTTATTTTAAATGAGAAATTAAACTTTTGTATGAGAATGTCAAGTTTTAAAGATGGGTAACTCAGTTTTTTTCTAAACTTGTTCCATTTAGACAAAATTACAGGCAACTTTGACCATATTTACATTTCATTAGCTTTAAATTCTACAAAATGTAATGAATTGAGCAACGTTTAGCTCGAATGTTCAAAGAATGCGGTTTTACATGTGAGAAGATCATAAACTCTGGTCTTAAAAGAAATATCCCCTGAATACCAAGTTAAATTTTCCATAAATGCTACTTCGAATTAGCATTTAGTCACTTTAGTAATATTAACTACATATCGAGTCATTTGAAGAACGCTCAATAAGAATGAGTGAATAAAGGTGAGTAGATGCTCTTGTAAATCAGCAGAACGCCAGATTTGATTTTTTATAATTACTTTTAGATTTATTTTTAGTTATTTTTTAATGGAAACTAGGTAAAGAACTGTTGTTAAATCGGAAGACAAATAAAAGGGGAAAAAAGATAATTTAGGATGAAAACCGTCATTTTTCTGCACTGTCAAGTCAAAGAAGCTGAATTTTTCTCTAGAAAATTTCCAAGTAGTGTCTAGCAATAAATGTTTAAATGATAAGCCCTATGGTTTAAAAATTGGAATTACAGGATTTAATTTTTTAATACCAAAGGGGTGTACTGTTGTCCCCTTAATATCTCCAATATTACAATCTAACACCCAATATATAAAAAGGGCTATTACTTTCGGCTTGAAAAACTTGATTCCTAACAGAAACATACATCTAGCAGAACCGATTAATTATTAATTTTGTGATTTTATGACAGAAAATAATGAAATAATTGAAATCTTATTATCCAAACCCCATAAGTTTTTTTTTTAAATCTTCTAGTTTTATTTATAAATATGTGCCCAAGCATTTCTACATTTTATACAAAGCGTTTAGGCAAGATACATTACAATTTTACAATTCAGTATGTATATATATATACATACAAATATATGCATATTTATATGTATATAATATATATACATTTAAAGATAAATTAAGAAATGTTGTAAAATTTAATTAAAGCATTAAAAAAAAAATTTTTTTTTTTTTAAAGTGAGAATGATATGAAAAAGAAAAGCATAATGTTTTTATTTAAGACGATTTTCATAAAAAACTGGACACGATATGAAAGCCCTCTGAATAAAAGTGAAACCCAACGGCAGTGTTACGACGTAGGGGATGTGTGTTCGGATGGGGGACGTGGCATGGCTCACACATCAGCTAAACGAGAAGTAGTTGATGGAGACCTTGAATGTATGACAACTTTGTGTCCATTTTTTTCAACAAGGACGGCGGTCTCTCTAGCGGCATCGTTAGAACCGGGCGTATCCGCACCCCCGCCAGCACGGGCTTGCTTATGCTTCCTCCAAGCATTTTGTATAAGCCTAGCGCAATATTCTTCACGCTGGCGCCATAATGTCGAAGATACAGGTTCATAACCGATTTCGTCCGGTCTGCCGGGTGCAACTTCACCAAGTTCAGCTGTTTCTTCAATGGGATTACCCTTACGTGCAAAAAAGTCCTTTGTCAGTGCATCGAGAATATCAACACAAAACATCATGTCGCCTTTGCATATCGGAATGTCCATCGACACAATTTTATATTTATTCGGTTTGTGAATCTGCAACGGTGGCTCCAATACATCTAAGAAATCGGATAACTGGTCATAACGTATATATTGTGTACCATCCGGATCAAATTGCTGCCAGATTTCGTAGTACATATCGTAATCGTCATCTGTTAAGCCTTCCTGCACGTCTTCTGTTGCCTGGGAGTAATTCTCCAAGATGACAGCTATGTACATGTTTATGACAATGAGGAAGCTGATGACCAGGTATGATAGCAGAAATGTGATACCTATTGTAGAACTGCCACAATCACCCTGCGAGCCCATCTCTGGATCAGGTGGTTTGCAATTTTCTTCATTTATTATTCCATCCAGAACATCTGACCAACCCGCAGATGTTGACATCTAAATATAAAAATAAAAATTATTTATGAAAACATATCTTTTTAAATTAACATGGCTCTAAATTACTGCACCCTTAAGTAGTCAGTTTTTTTCTCTGACTTGCTATAAGAAGAAATATATTAATAGAGTCAGATTTATAGTAATTTAGATTTCATAGGAAAGGTTTATTTTGATTTCCACTGAGCACATTAAATAGTTTTACATTTAGGCGATGTCACTCAAAATCAGAAAAGCGCAAGTTTAACCTTGATAACTTAGTTTGGTTCAATTAAGGATTAAGTAAGGTTTCGATTAATCGGTAAACAATTTGGTGAAAACAGTTTCAGTTTCTTATGATTTTTCCCTAAAATAGCTAAACATGATTTTCATAACTTTGTATACTTTACAGAAAGTATTTTCAAAATTATAAAACTAAAAATTTTAAATTTTTGAGTGTTTTTTGAGAATCGTTTGTTGTTGGGCTTTCTTAAAAGTCATTTTAATTTGTGTTGAGGTTCAAAAGAACCCTATCTCATCGTTGTTACAGAAGACTATGAACCTGAGGGTTTTGTTTGTAGTACCATAAGGAATGCAGGTGACAGTCGTCTGTGATTAATCTAATCGTTTTAATTTCCATAGACAATCAGCTATTTAAGAAGAGAATATGTCTTTATATTTTTGCGATTAATTTTAAAAATTTTGTAATTGAAATTTTTTTTTTTTTGGCATAGTTTTTCGCCATAGAGCCAGCGCTGTAATTTCATTATTTTATTTAACTTTTATTTTTTAAATTTTATTATATTATTTCTACTTACTTGAAATAAGAGTATCATTGATTGACCAAAAGTTTTGAAATTGTAAACGTCATCAAGGCCACTTTTTTCTTTGACGTTCATGAAAAATGACATGCCAAATATAGCAAAAATAAACATAACCAAGAAGAGCAGTAGACATATATTAAATAAGGCTGGTAAAGACATTGCTAAGGCGAATAATAATGTTCTAATGCCTTTGGCACCCTTCACCAGTCGAAGGACTCGGCCAACTTTTGCCACTCTGACTACTCTTAGCAGAGTCGGTGATACAAAATATTTTTCTATTATATCACTGAGCACCAAACCTATAATAAATAATTTATAAAAATAATTAAATATTTATATTGCAAATGAAAAGTGTTATATGATATCATAAAGAAGGAATAATAAAATCTAAACATAAGATGCAATGCAAAAGTCAAATGGTAACAGTAACAATAATAGCAATTACAATAATAACAATAATAATAATAATGACCACTCTCGTTCAATTTTCGCAAGTGCGTGACGGAAAGAAGTATAATAATAATACTCTAAAGCCTCCCTTGCCATAAGGCCGCAAGGCTTTTCACTTTGACCGGCTCAGAGCTGAGATTAAATAAATTATAATAAGTAAGAACATAGTAATAATGATATACTAATAAATAACACATCTAGGATATTAGCATTGATAGCGTGCTGGATTGGGATGTCCAAACAGCGCTGCCCTTAGATTTCTCTCTCTAGGAACCTCTACAATTCACGGTCTAATGTTGAGCAGTGTCGCTTGAACGCTACCTGGAGACAGTGAACTGAAAAGGCACACAAAGAGAAGGGCGCCAATGTCTAGATGTTGCTCACTTAAAAAAAAGGATATAATATTAATAATAAATGATGCACTTTAAACAAAGTAATAATAATACATACTATTCTACTAACGGTAACACTACTACCACTACTACTACTACTACTACTACTACTACTACTACAACTATCTATTTGGTGAAGTTTTAGCATTCCATTTTTATTTTCGCCTCCTATACTAAACATGTGCGATCGTTATCTATTACAAACTCGAGCATCTTAAAACCATTAGTTCGCTCACTCGGAAACCATTGTTACCAAACCTCGCTAGCTCATTTGATTGAAAGTCAGAAATTCTCAGCCTGGCCACTAGGTTATGTGGGGGAGTTGGCTACAAAGCCTATATTGTGGCATCCATAAAATAAGGTTGAATGCCGCCTTAGCCACTATTTCTCGGGAACGTGACTGCTGATAAAATAAGAGAAATCATTCCATTAATTTGGAATTTAGGGTTACAAAACTGCCAAGACAGAGGAGAAATCCAGCAAAATCTGACAAAAACTGGAGAATGTGGAACTATGGAATCGAAAACTGAACTATCTTAGATATTAAGTGCATTATTAGTCGATATTAAACTGCATAGGCCAGAGGAAGATATATTTATTAGTTCGAACATAAACTAACAATTTAATGTCATATCTACATTTTATTTCATGCCATAACACAAATAATTGCATATTTTAACTCGGTTAATGCAGAATAACTGCACGTATGTTCTGTGGTGGAAGCACAGCTTTACTGGACCTCTACTTCCATTAAACAAAGCTATTCTTGAATATGTGTTTGTACCCGCAATGCTAGATAACCATTTGGGATTTTATCCGTCTTAGCCATTAAGCCGAACTTAGTTTGTACTACTTTTGTTATTTTGGCCAGTTCCGATTCTCATCCATGGTCGTTATCAAGTTCGTGTAGAGAGTTGACTTCAACTTTAAGTTTTTGTCACACACCACACTGACTGGTTGTCTGTATGAGGGGGAAAATATATTAGAAAAAGGGCAAGCGTGGCTTTTTCACAATTTCTACGATTTACAGAAAAAAGAAGAGTATTGCTATTGTGACAAATGGATGGTTTAAGGTTGAAGATCTTGAGCTCCGAGGTTCGGTAGTCGGAAAATTATATTTCTGCCAGCAAAAATTCATCGCAAATGTATATATATAATATAATGGAACGAAAAAAAGCAAGAAACATTCCAGTTATCGCGTTGAGAATTTTAATTTTTCAATAAAAGAAAAAAGAAATACGCCCAATCATGCCCCAAAAGTAAAAAAAATGGATACTCAGTAATTACAATTTCCTGCCCTGGGCCCTCTTCATGCTTAAATACGGTTCAAAAGTTTTTGATTAATGAGCTAGAAGAGTTTATGCAAATAAAGAGTTTAATGCTCTAAAGTGCAAAAGCTGACGCAAGTGATTTTAGATTCATGAGAAGACTTTCAGCTAACTGAAATGAAGAATCTATTCTACCAAATAATTTGTTTTCCCTTTTTTTAAAAATCCAAAATGGAAAAAGGGGCCATTTTGTCCATATTTAAAGTTAAACTTTTGGTGATTATTTAGAAACAAAACAATGGTGGAAAGTCTTTTGATTGAACATTCTTTACCTAAATCAATTGAACAGCATGAATCTTCGTAAATTTTGATTTAGATTTCTATTTTTATTGAAACAAGAATTTTCATTTTAAAAAGTTTTTTTTTATTAACAAAATTAGAAATGTTTTAATAAACATTAATAATAACATCAGTTCAAAATTAAATTAAGAAAAGAATGGTGTCTTCAGTTTCTTTTTTTTTTATTAAAAAAAAAAAAAATACTTTTATATTATTCATTACATATACAAGAATCTTGAAATTTTGTTTGAATCATGTTTTCTAGAGAACTGATTTTAGCAAAATATTTGGAAGTTATATATGAAAAGACATTTTCTTTTTAAGTATCGTTTAATTTTTCTCCAAGAAACTATTTGTGCTTAATTTCGGTACTACCTACATATGTCCCAGCGCGATAAAGGCCATTCGTCCAATGGAATGCAAATAATTTGTTTTTGAATGCAAATCGATAGTCCAGAAAAAATCTTTATAATATAAACGCTATAGATCATAAGAAACTTTACTCAACTAAAAATACCACTTTATTGAGTGGAATTTTTAGAATTTTGCAATTTTCTCGATAATTACTCGCAACTATTTTCTTTCAACTTCTTATATATATACTCTACGCTGTTAGTAAGATGCAGCCAATCTGCCACCCGTCGGGCTTTACAGTACAACTCTGATCTTTGACTAATGATGTGTCATTATTTTCAATTTTCTGTCTTATGAACTCTAAAGGGCACATGTCAAGGTGGTCTGATTTCATTGCTTCTTTTTTACAAAGTATACATTGGATCCGTTACAACTCCTATAAGTAGGCCTGTAAATAATCATGCCCGGTAAAGAGACGAAAGGAGGTTACCCCGTTCTTTCTCGGGAGTTTAACAGGAATTATCCGCTTGGATGAACCAAGCCTTGCCATGCTTTCTTGCTGCTTTTGCTGATTGCTTGCTCTTTACACACGGAGGCAGGCTCTGTTATACTTTGATGAAATTAATGGACAAGGTTGGTCAGGTTGATCCAATCTCCGCTCCTCTCTTCGCTAGCCGATCAGCTTCTTCATTCCAAAATAATCCTCCTATTAATATCCTGTTATCCATTAAAGAGGTATCTTTTTGTTTATTTTGGCAACATCTATTTCTTCTCTACACTTAATTAAAGTAGGTCTATGTGCACCCCTTCGTGTTACTGCCAACAACGCCGCGCGAAAATCAACAAAAATAAGAATACGCTGCCGACTGAAGATACTACCAGCGATATTCCAGCAAGCTCTTCATCATAATTTGTCGTTATCTTACCAACTAGAACTACGGCCACCTTCTGATAATTTGGACATAGTAATAGATCTGAAAACAAATTAAAGAAAACTTTCGAAGGTTGGAACTGAATGCAAAATAAATGGTCCTTTCAAGTTTAAGATAAGTAATGGTCTAGTAAGAAAGTGAAGTTTATGGTATCGGGATTCTGAATAAGCCCAAATACATCTCGAATAGGAAAGCCGCAAATACAGGAGAATACCGGCTTTGTAATCTTAAGACACCAGTATAATATCCAAAACTGATACAGCTTTTCATCCAATCCCAATTTCTGTTCCTAAATAAATCTTGGCTATCCTCTTCCCACCTTTTTTGGGATGGACCTCTTCTTCCCTTGCCCTTGGATTGAATTTCGTGTCTACCCTCTTCTATTAACGGCTGTATATTCATTAGAGTAGCCATGACTCAGAAGAAAATTACTTTGACTATATATACAATGTATACAATTTAATTAAGTATTTTATTTACAATTTGAAAACATCTTTGGCTCAACAGTGTACGAAAGCCTCCCGAATAACTATTTTGTTTTTGTGGGTTATGTTTCCCCCCTCCGTTTCCCATTGCTATTTAATTTTGACTTTTGCTAACATACCGATACTAACTTTAATTCCAAACTTTTTCACATGATGCTGGGTCGACACTATTTGGTCTCCGCGGGCATTGAACCCTGACTTATCGCACTAAAGGAGATAGTGCTAGCCACTAGACATCCGTGGGGCACTATTTCCTATTCGGAAGCAAAATCTGGTTTTATTACCCGTCTCGTATAAGCTCAGAATTACGAAATAAGAACTTAAAAATTCCGAGCTTATTTTGGCAAGATTAATACAAAGAAACCAGTTTGAAATAAAAAAATATTTAATTTCATTAAATTATATGCAAATATAGTATATGTTCATTTCAAATTAAAATATAAAATTAATAATGAAAGATTTGAGCGCATGAAAATTACTAAATCAGGGTAAAGTAGGCGTTAACAGAAGTACTTTTACGGTCCGCCTAAAAGTAGTGATTGCTGAAAGGTCCCAAAATTCTAGGTTTCAAACCAATTACAGATTGTAAAAAAGACCACATTTGAAGTAGGCTTACTTTCAGGCTTTGCCCTTTGTCAAAAAAATATCCATCCATACCGTTTTTAACAAAATGTCTTTATCAGTAAAGAGTGCACGAAACGATAAGCGAAAAATCAAGAGAGAACAAGTTAAGAAGGATAAAGATCTTTTCAATAATCTATTAAACATAATAAAATTGTAGCACTCGGATAACAATGTTAACTTCACATAACAACTAACCTTCAGTTTTTTACCTGAACTATAAATATTACACCACAAAATTATGTATATATATTTATATATTCTACAAAAACGATGAAAAGTTGACAAACTGCTAAAACCATTATCATTTTGACCAAGGAACACCCATGTACTTACCTTGTATTATTTACTTAAACACTTTAAAAAAGTATTTAAGTAAAGATTTAACATCAACAACAACAACAACAATAAAATAAAAATCTAACCTAATATGGACAAGATGACAACCACAAAATCAAAGAGGTTCCAGGGCTCTTTGAAATAGTGGTATCTTAATGCGAATATTTTTAACAGGCATTCACTAGAGAATATAACAATAAAAATCATGTTGAGCATATCTAGAGCAATTGTAAACTTTTCTGTTTGTTGATAATGATCCATAGTCATAGTGAGCATGTTTAAGCCAATGAATAACATAATAATCATGTCAAATTTTTTGTCCGTTACTATTTCAAATACAATCGCTTGTGGCCTCCACTGAAAAAGATAAAACGAAATATTAATTTATAAATAGAAAAAAATCAGTTTTAGTTAGAATAAATTATACCTTAATTTACTTTATGAATATAACACAAGAAAGGAGGGAAGGGAATAGCTAAGTGGTTAGCGTACTGGACTCCCACACGGAGGACCGGGGTTTGGCTGTGCTACCCTTACTTTTTTCTTCTTAGGAGCCTCTACAGCACAGGGATGCACTTCAATTCTCCGGTGATGGACAGTGCTGTCTGTAACAAGAGAACACTGTCCGGAGGCCGGCAGTGCACTGAGAAGGCTCCGGGCGCCAATGACCATATATGTTGACTCGCGTTAAATTAAAAAAAAAAAAAAAAATACTCGTAAAATATGTACTCTTTTTTTGTCCAAAGATCAAGAACTTATTACTTTAACATTAAATTCTAGAAAGAACCAATAATAGTAGTTGCATAGTCAGCGATTAAACATTATTTTGAATAAAAATATATAAGTGTAAAAATTGGTGTTATATTTCCCGTAATAAAAAAGAAAAATTTCCTATTTTAAAACAAATCAAACTCCGAAGTTTATTCATAAATTTCATTTCATTGTAATGTTTAATTATACAAGCGGATATGTTTATATGATTATATATGTTTAATGAATAAAAGCGGATATCTATAAAGACCATATTGTATATCTAAAATATCATGTTTATAATCAAAAGTTATTTACAACAGCATTTTGTTTAATGGAAATATGTAGAAATACATTTCTTTCGCCGTTTTTAATTTTATTAAGTTAAATTAAAAACGGTTAATTCTGTTTTATTATAAAATATAGTTTCTATTAGTAGAAAAATATTTCATGTATTAGTTTTTTTTTTTTATGAGTTTGAAACTTAATTTAAAACTACCTAGCTGTGTACATGCAGCTAATTTCTAATAATACTAAAATGATTATTATGATTCTTAATTAAATACTTACTCTAGGTCTTGGAATAGCTTTTAAAGGTTTCTTTGAGCCCATTTTCTTCATAGCATTGTAGTATTTCTTTTGATCTTCAGTCATAAACATTTCCAAAGAACCTCCTGCGTAATGGAAACAAATATTATGAATTTAACTGTCCAAATAATATAAAAGAAATTGAATTTACTTCATGCTCACCCTACTTAGTTTGATTAAAAAAGAGATTAAAGGTAAAAAAGAAAGAAATAATAATAAATAAATAAAACAAATTAAAAGATTTATAATACAAGTCCTTTTTAAGTGCATATTTATTAATATAAGAACTTTAATTAATAGTAAATCCAAATACATTCCTAAATAACCATTATCCCTAACCAAAATATTTCAGCAAATCTAGTGGAAATTAAAAAAATTAACGAGAAAATTTCAGTCAAAGCCGCCTCACTAATTAATTTTTTTTTTTGGTTTATTGAAAAATTATTTTTCAATTATTAAGGGATTTGTATTTTGGTTTTTATTTTTATTATTTTTGCGGGCATTTTCATGCAGAGTATAAGCTAGATTGTAAAAAAATAATAATAAAATTTAGAAACTAATACCGTTCTAAGTGTTAAGAGATGAAATTGTACCGCACGCTACTAATTTGAGTGCTTTAATTTTTAGTGATCTATAAATTATTGCTTGTTTCTTTCAGTTCTGAATTAATATAGTTTAAAAAAAAAAAATCACCATTCTTTATGCTCCTGATGTTATTTAGTATTAAATCTTTTAAATTCAACAATTTTCATTCATCAATTTATGAGTAATAGATACTACAAGAAAGAATATCGTGTTAATCAATTTGAAAATCAATTGAAAGGCCATGAGGAGTGCCTGGTGAGAGTATTTTGAATTAAGGCAAAATCCGTATCTATAAATAATCTGTTTATTGTTAAAATATCTGTCCGATATTGATTTTGTACCCATTTCAGGCAAAAACAACTAAAAGATATTCATAGGGCAGTGAACATCATTTCTTATTTGATACTTCGTCCGCCTTCTTAACATCTTTATTGGCATGCCAACTTAACATCTTTATAGTTTAAGGCATAGTCCATCTTTGGCGAAATATATCTTATTTAACATTTTGCCCTTCACATTTCTGGACTGTTTTACTAAACATAACTAAAAATGGACAAATGGTCCAAACCTTATTATATACGAAAACAAGATGCAATTTAAAAAGTGCCTAGCACTGTGAACCAAACATGTATTTAATATTTTAATTACATTCTCGTGGTTAATACATTAACATTTAATCCAATGTATCCAGCGCTTTTACGCCGTAACCGATTTCTAGGCCCACTCAAGAAGGGTTATTATTAGTCACGTGAAAGGGTCGCTCACGTCCTAACCTAAAGCCTGCGACTCTTTTTTCTTCCCTAAGATTTTCGGCTTCTGCACGATGCCTTCGCCCTACCATTCGATAGGTTATTTATGTAAGGTTGACTATAAGTGCAATTCTGAAGAATAAAAAATTCAAAGAAAACTTAGGTCTTCGGGTTGAGACCGCGTCAGTGGTTTTTAATAAACCAATGTTTCGCCCATATTGCAATAGGCTTCTTCAGAGTCTAGTATCGCCTGTAAACTGAAAAACACACCATGCAACCTCAGAAATTTTGTTGTCATATGAGAATCACAGCCCTCAGAATATCAAAGAATAAATAATAAAATGCGACGTAGGAAGCAGTTTTCCTTTTACAGCAAAGTTTCTACTTGTGAATGGATATTCGGATCTACTTATTTTAACTTGCCACTAATAAGTGATCCAATTTGAAATAATAGCTTTTATATGTAATGAAAATTCGAGAGAGATGGTTTCTGGCAAAGAGACTCTCTTTTAACTAATAAAATGAATGGAAAAAACTCCAGTAATAAATTACAAGCCGCTAACTTTCACTGGACTAATATTAATGAAAAGCTAGAGCCTAAAATCTAGCTTACATTCAGAAGTGGAAGTTGATAATGGGTGGTGGTTGTTCACTGGACCTGACTGGCAATTCTTGCACCTGAATAGTAAAATAATACTCCACAGCACTATTGGTGAAAAAAATATAAACGGTTAGGATTTTCTTGTTCGAGCATAAAGGCATATTATTGTTACAGATATTCTTACAGGCAAGTTCTTGATGGGTTCTTACATTTATTTATACCGAACAGCCTTACTCAAAGTTAGCTGGAGGACAACTGCTTGGTTAAGAGCTCTGCTACCTAATGTAAACATTCTTGGGTTTGAAAGCTCAACTAATTTATCGAAATGGTTTCCAAGTTTAGCGCGCAATTTTCGGTGAAAAAGTTAGGAATTTCCTCTCAATAGCAAAAAAGGATTGATGTGACTTAAATTAATGAACGAAGAGTGTCAATAAAGAGCCTAAGGGCCAGTCCTTTCTTCGGAAGTTCTTTACTCTATATTAGAAATAAGCTCTGAGCTAACGAAGTGTAAGCGATCAGTCCCGGAATAGTAACTGAAAGGCCTGCTTTTTAAGTGCATAAGTTATGTTTTAAAAATCTTTTGCGTATAATAATTCATGAAAGCAATTTCAAAATATGAAAGGTAAGTTAAGAAAAATAATATTAATTTTCTTTTTTAAACTACTATTTTATTTTTGCATAAGGACTTCTGAAACCTTTTTTTTTTTTAAACTTAAATTATGTACTACATTAGTTCAAAATCTGAAAGCTTTTCTTTTATTAAGAAAAAACAAATATGAAATACTCTAAATATGAAATAACTAAATAATCTAAGTCGCACTTTTATTATTGTTAATACGAGCCCCAAATTTTGCACAAAAAAAAAAATAAGTAGCAAATATAAAAAATAAGCTTACAGCACCCATTCTATAAAAATATTAGTGCGACTTGGATTTCAGTAAAAAAATAAATAAATAAATAAATAAATAAATAAATAAATAGCCAATTAAAAATAAATGTTAAAAGATGTACAAAATTAAAAATTTTTCGTAAAAAAAAAAAAATTAAGTTTCATCCAAATTAATATAATTTAAAAAAAAAAATAAATTAATTTACATTACAAAATGAGAACAAATCGTGCTGGAGGAAATTAGGAACTAAAGACATTACCTTATAAGAAAAAACAGAACACCACAATTGTCAGCAAGTAAGCGATTAAAGAACCAGGAAAATGAATGAGTTACATAATACGCTGGTGCACTTTTTCAATTTTTTTTTTTGCATTTTTTTTTAATGCACTTATTGCATAAAATAAATTATTTTAAGTTTATGTCCCTTTTTTTTTTTCCAGAAAAATGGTCATTTTTCTATCTCAAGGCACCCAAATAAAGCGTGCTTTATTTTCCAGAAATATAATTTCCAAAAATAATAAGAAAGAAAAGATCTAATTTCTTTAGATTTAAAGTTTAAATACTGTGACCAAAAAAACTGTTTCGAGGGGCAAAGCATAACACAAAAAGCACTGGTCAAAAGCTAACCAATGTTTACAAAAAATTTAATTTTCTAAAAATAAAACCATAAATGTTCAAATAGAATAGAACAAATTCAGTGTTGTATTAAAGAGCTGCAGTTCAAAATAAAATAAAATAATCTCTCCCAAATTTTTATGAACAAAAATAATTTGGGACATATTATGCAGTTTTTTTTTTTTTTTTATATTTATACAAGGTAGAATTTATTTAATTATTTCAATTGCATGTATTTAGCTTAAAAATAATTCACACTTTCCACAGAATTATATAAAAGAAGAATACTAGATTTTGTTTTAAGTAAATAATTATTTCATTGATGCTGACTAGACCAGGTCTGGCCAAACCAATCTCACATATTTGGATGTTATTATTTATCATTTTAACAAAAATAACTGTTTTATGACAGATATGGTAAATTAAAATATAAAAAGATTAAAGGAAAGTAGTTCATTGTAAAATTTGTTAAATATTAAATATTCTTTCTTAGGAGAAGTTATTAGGTTTCCTTTAGGAAATAGCAATTTGTTATCTTGTTTACTTGAATCAGCATAGTTATGAGAGTAAACCTTTATTTAAAAAAAAAAAAAAAATATATTCACGATCCATGCATAATTAAGGTGGCAAAAGACCCAACTATGTCTTACTGTAATTATTATAGTTATAGTTGACAAATGTAGTAAATTTCAAATTTTCGTATTATTTCGTACTTAACCGTACTTGCTATCTGAATTTGATTACATTGTAAACCAGTAAGGTGTGGGTCCTATTAAAAGACAGGCCAACTCCCACAAACTCTAAAATAATTTTTACCGGGAAAAGTTTCAAACAATACTTAGAAGATACTTTCTAAGTTTAAAGAATTATTTAGGATTCAGTGTATTGTGTTAGAATAATCGATGTTGTGGGTACCTATTTCAAATTTTTAGTAAGATGAAATAATAATAATATACATGTTTCCATCCAAGAAAAACAAATAACTTTAATTATCTGATGATGGTTTTATAAGAAACCGAAACTGTTATAATAAGAGAAGTTTTACTGTGTGGTTCGACAATTTTTTTTTATTATTTTAGCTTACTAAGAATCATTTGGGATTACAAGAAATCTCGACAATTTTTTTTTATTATTTTAGCTTACTAAGAATCATTTGGGATTACAAGAAATCTCGACAATTTCAGAAAATTATTCAGGAAATTCGCATTTTCGCTCAACCGATTTTTCTTCAAACTTGAAATGCACTTAATGTTCCTTAATATTATAAATATGTTAAACTAAAATGGCATATCTTTTTTTATGTTTCATGGAAAGTTTAAAGTTGTATACTCTCAGAAAAGCCCTAATTAGGTAATCTTAAAAAAAAAGTCACCACTATTTTGATACTGGACCCATATTTTTTATTGAATATTGACAGTAGAATAATTGATAAATGTATTTAAACAATATATTTTATTTAACTGAAGAACAAACAACGTGTATAATTATCTTCACAAATCAACAGTGCCTACATGAATACCTACCAAATAAGATCAAATTGATTTCATAACCATTCTAAATATATTAAAATTTGTAAGATGCCCTCACACATTAATCTAGAGCAAGGAATCGACAACCTTTTAGTACCTCCTTTTAGGCACCTATTTTTGTAGCTCTGATGGTGGTGAAATTTCCTTAAATCCCACCCATGGCTCAGTAACTGAATTTAGTTTAGTATTATAGTAATTCCCAGAGGGGATGGTTTGTAAAATCTTATTTACTTAAATTTATGTTTTTGTTTGTAAAACTAAAATTTTATATCTGATTCAGGAGTCAAATGGTTTGAGTGAGTATTTTTACTCGCATAGGGTGAAACTTCCTTATGTTTCTAGAGATGGATATTCTGTCGCAGAACCTCATTCAAGTCCAATCTGCGAGTCCTCGTCGCGGCTCCACTTTTGTGGAAGCGTGGATGGCCAAGCTGGTGAGCGAACGCAGAGACGCTCTTACAGGAAGGCTAGCCTAACCGATTCTTAGGAATCATGGTCTATTAGTTACAATAGTCTTAAAAAAGCATATAAATAT
The DNA here is from genome assembly GCA_011037195.1 of Triatoma infestans. Taxonomy (NCBI): domain Eukaryota; kingdom Metazoa; phylum Arthropoda; class Insecta; order Hemiptera; family Reduviidae; genus Triatoma; species Triatoma infestans. The sequence goes on along the minus strand of JAAEAF010004717.1, from coordinate 7,830 downwards.
GCTTTAAGAAAAGCTAAGAGAAACTCTTGGAGATCGTTTTGCGAGGATCTAAATTCGATTCAAGAGACATCTAGGCTGGTATGGATTCTTGGTAAGGATAAGGACGTCAGTTGGGTACTTTAAGATATCCTGACGGTTCCTTTACGAGAAGAGAAATGGAGACATTACAGCTCTTGCTTAATACCCATTTCCCGGATAACATAAACATAAACAGCACTGCTTCGTCTGCGGTTGGTGGGAAGAAGCTAGAACCTAGAGTGACCTGGCCACCGTGGACGAGGTAATTACTATGGACAGAGTGGTTTGGGCAGTACAAAGTTACCATTTAAGTCCCCTGGACCTGATGGAGTTTATCCATGTCAGCTACAAAATGGTGGGGATGTACTGATGAAGGTGTTGATAAGGATTTTTAAACGTTGTTTAATGTTTGGCTATGTGCCAACATTATGGAGGGAAGTTAGGGTGGTCTTCATTCCTAAACCAGGAAGAAGTGACTACTCTGACCCTAAGGCATTTAGACCTATAAGTCTTATGTCTTTCCTTCTAAAAACTTTGGAAAGGTTGGTGGATAGGTATATTACTAATGGTCCTTTGAAGGATAATCCACTCCATCCAAACCATCATGCTTATACAGTAGGAAAATCGGTAGAGACTGCTTTGCATTGTCTGGTCTAGAATAGAATCTGCTCTAGAGACAAAGGAATATGCTCTAGCGTGCTTCTTTGATGTTGAAGGGGCATTTGACAGTATCGCTTGATGCTCTTGAAGATTCCCTAAGTCGAAAAGGTATACAACCAGTTTTAATTAACTGGATGGGTATTTATTTAAGGAGCAGAGTTATACAGCTTCTATAGATATGCGCACTGTGGTTGTAGGAGAGGGGAGAGGGTGTCCTCAAGATGGCTGTCTCTCACCAAAGCCCATGGTGCTGTCATGAATTGTTAACCAGAATGAATTCATCGGGATTCCATGTACAGGCATATGCCGATGATGGTGTTATTTTATTGTTGGGGCAATGTCTGACTACTATCTCAGACTTAATGCAAAGTGCCCTCACATGGTATATGATAAGGGTTGGACTCAGGATAAGGGTCTTTCAATTAATCCCAGTAAGACCCAGGTTTTTTATTTAATAATAGGAGGAAGATCGTAGGATTAAAACCTCCTAGGTTATTAGGAACTTCTGTTCAGATGCAAATCGGTGAAGATTCTTGGGGTCGTTCTTGACAGTAAATTAAATTTGTCCGAACATATTAAGGCACAGCATCAAAAGACGATATTTCCTTTTGGCAATGTCTAAGAATCGTAAGTAAAAATTGAGGGATTACTCCCAAGATGATGTTTTGGATTTATGGTATGGTTATTAAACCTAGGTTGTTGTATGCGGCTGTGGTTTGGTGGCGTCGCATTGAGATAAGATGCGCTAGACTGCTGCTTGAGGATATTCAACGCTTGGCTTGTCTGGCGGTGACCGGTGCCATGCGGACCACTCCTACAGCTGCAATGGAGACTTTATTGGGAATTCCACCGCTCTTTGTAAAGGTGAAAACTATGGCAATGAAAGCCTGTTATAGAATTAAACAGGCAGGTTTTTGGCAGGGTAAGCGATATGGTCACTCTACCATTCATCGCGAGATGCTTTTGAAGGTTCCTGTTACAGGTTTTCCCTCTGATAGAATGTTGAAGACTTTTGTTTTCGAGCATTCTTACATTTCAGGTTACCCTCTAGGGAAGATTGGTCAAGATTGGGTCCGTCTGGTGTGATACCTAATAATTACTTCCGGTGTTACACAGACGGTTCCAGAATGGATGGTAGGTCTGGAGCTGCGGTCTATTTTGAGACCGGAGATCATTTGGCAGTATCTCTTGGTGAATGGACTACGGTTTTCCAGTCTGAGGTTTATGCTATTCTTTGTTGTGTCTTGGATGAGAGAGTACGTAACACTAACTTAAAAGGTGTTTGTATCTGCTCGGACAGCCAAGCTGCGTGGAAGGCGCTGAGTTCATGTGCCTTCACTTCCAGGTTGGTGTTAGAATGTTCTAAAAGATGGAAGAGCTTTCTTCTCTGAAGGATTTTCTTCTAGTCTGGGTGCCAGGTCACATGGGAATTTTTGGGAATGAGGAGGTGGATAGGTTTGCCATTGACAAGTCCATTAGGCCATTTAGTGAGACGCTGCTGTGTTTTTCACGGAACTCTCTCAAGCATCTGGTTGGATCTTTTACTAGACATTGTGGTTTAAGGAGACATCTCTACATAATGGGGCTCATGCCGGATACAATTTGTAGAGTCTGTGAGACAGAGGAGGAAACACCCATCCATCTTATGACTGATTGCCTGGGTTGTGAGGAAATTACGTTCAGAACCTTTGGTCGGAATAGGATATCTATGGAAGAGCTCAGGATATTTCCGCTTAAGGTTATTGTCCGATTTATTCGGACTGCGGTGAATCTTAGATGGATTAGATCCGGGTCTGGATTTCTGTTCTAGACCTGTTTGTCGTTGTTTTTCTTGGGGCAGCTATATGGGCCCATGAGGCTTTGGATAGCGCAGGGTTTGGTCCCTCCCCAAGACAAATAATAATAAAATAGTAATATCTGATTCGATTTTTGTAAGGAGCATACTAAGTCATCACTTTCAATCATATTCAGTTGTACCTCCTTTTGTTGATAATATGATTAATGTCAATAAAGGCTATTCTACTAGATATGAGATAAGATAAACTAAGTATAGTTTCCATCTATTTGGTATACGCAGGCATTTTTTATTTTGCTAGAATGGTTGTTTGTTGGTATCCATCAGTGACGAAAATTATATTTGCACTCTTCATCGACTACTCCTAGTACTTGCTGGCAAGTTATAGCAACCTCAACAAAATAGATGTGTAATCCCATTTCCTCTGTTGAAGAAATTCACCACAGGGGAAAACAGGTGCTGGAGATTACATGTTGCTGATACCAGCCGTGTCAAGCGCTGGCATATATGCTAATCACAAACTTCAACAATTTCTTAAATCCCCGCTCTGTAACCCTACTGCGCTAAACGAACGAATGGGAAACAATCTTCAGTATACAGAAAATTCAATTTCAGGCTTCAGTACAGGCTTTTAGTGTAAACTCATTATAAAACCAACATCTGAAGCGCCTTTAACAAACAATCAAGAAGTCAACAATTCCGCAAAGCTTTCAAGAGCTTACTAACTATTTAAATAGCCTAGAGGTATTTTCTTGTTTTGAGATGATTTCAAATTTGACAATTTATCAACTGATTCTCCCACTCTAGATACAGGTCAGAGATTGCCGTGATAAGTCAAGGTCCTCGTGATGTGCTCTAAACTCGTACGGAATTCATTCATGTTCCCTCGTCCACGAAAATACTTGAAAAAGCGCTCTGTGAACTATTATCGATATTCAAAGATAAGAGAAAAAATTCAGAACTAAATTTGGACAAAAAAATCAAATTCACGAAGAATGTTAGCAATATATTCGATATATAGAAGAATAGAAAATTTCCACCGCTTCCTATGAAAGCTATTTACTGCCCATTTAGTGGAAAGGTCGGGGACCAAGTGACGACCACTTAATTAGAAGCTGGGTGCCTATCGGCCTGGGACCTAACCAATGTTTAATTAATTAAGACATTTATTGAAAAGATTAACTGAATTAAATAAAATGTATACTTTTCCAAGTAATACGTTTCTTTTGCAATCCTAAAAGCATAGGGAAATATTTTTAATTTGAATCAGCCATATTTGCTTAATTACTTCTTCTTTTGTTTATGTTTCAATATAAATCTGTTATAATTAATCAACAAATTTCCTGTATCTGTTTAATTGTAAGACCAATGTATAAAAATTTCATCCTTAATAATCAGATAGTGAGATGGACAATTGTATGTATCAACTGTGAGAATAATCCTTTTCATGATTTAACAGATACGTTTAGCAGCAGATAATTTGCCCTTTATTTCTTTATTTTTAAATATGACTATTCATGTTCATTGTCAAGGAAGGCTAATGGAGACTTAGTTTATTATGCCTATTTGATAAATGTTAATAAATTTTAATTACAATATATTTAGACATTCTAGACAAAATATTGATTAGAAAATTCATGTATCATGCGCTTATTTACTCTTTTAAACTACTTATTAAATAAATAATTATTATTTGCAATTTCTTTTTATATCTTCTACTATCAAACCTAAAAACAAGCATTGAAACACTTTATATTTTGCTATTTTCCACTATTTATAAGCATACTAAATTTGGTAATTTGCATAGACACCAAGCAAACAGCAAGATAAATATTTTTAAGAGATTTAATTTAATATAAATACTATTACAGAACGAAATAACTTTTTTTTTTGTTAAAGATCAGAGATCTTGAAATGAGCCTTTAAGTCGGTTTGAAATATGATTACATTGTTCCAAGATAGTATTACTGTATTTGAAAGAAGAAATCATCTGAAATACTGGTAACAAGTAAGTTTATTAAAGGAATTTCTAAAAATTAATAGCTATTATACTTAAGTTATTTTTTTACTCCATTGAAGGTTTATAAAATGAACATTATGTTCTTAAATGCTTATTGTTTGCCGGAACAATGAATTGATGATAATGTCGTGATGCTAATTTTCAGAGAAATTACAAATTACTGAGGTTTGTAAAAGAAAAACATATGGAAAAGGATTTTAATATTTTAAATATAATCATTGCCTCGATTTTCCAAGCAAGGTTACAATTACTAGTGAGAAGATTCGGATAGCTATTTAATAAGAATCGGAAACTATTGAATAAGATGGACTGCCACATTCGTCATATAAACCAGGTCTCCCACCATCAAATTTCTTTTTTGTTTTGCCCGCTCAAGAAGTCATATATGGCTTCAAGTACCACCACGAAGAAGTAAAAATAAATATGCCAAACTGGCTAACGGGACAAGATAAACAATAATTTTTTTTACCAACGGCATCAAAAGAACTAATAGAAAGATGAACATATTTTCTCGATAATTACTTATTAATTTAACACCCTAATTTCCAATTGCCACAGTCGTTCTTTCTATCATGTCGCAGTGATAAGCGAAGGAAAATAGCTGCATTGATTTATGGAAGTAGTTTCTGTGCTGCTTCCATTTGACATTCTAATTCATGTTAAATTTAAAGAAATAGGCTAACTGAATGAAGGCCAGAATTCTCTCTCTGCCATGGCCCATTCCTTAATTGAAATTGCGTAGATATCTGACTCAACCCGCACATAGATGACTTTCTCAGTTTGTCGTTTTTTTCAAAATTGTGGTGATCAATAAACACCATCACCAAACGGAGTTAAGCCCATTTTAAGCTGTTGTGTTGTGCAAATATTATCTCTAGGACAATATAACAAGATTGTTTACTGTAACTTGGAACTGAAATAAAATATTATTACTAAAAAAAAAGAAAGTATTTTACTAATTTCATTAAATAAAAACTTCGTGACAGAGATTGATGATTTCGCACACTCTGTTTCATAAATCAAGTGTATCTGTTTTCGATGAGAATGTTTTGCAGTATGGTAAAGAGGACACAGAAAAAAAATACATAAATTGTTGAAGCAAACAAATCTACGCTGTGAGCAACAAACAATACACAATACTAACACCCTCACGCGCATATATATATGTATATTTACACTTACATCACAGTTTTTTTTTTAAAGATGAATATATATATATCTATAAATATTTACTGTAAAGCACACTTAATAGCTTTGGCAAATTAAAGCAGCGTTTCGCCAACCCTGGTCTAGACACAGCTGAAGCTTTTGTTTAAAACAATTATTTAAATTCAATTAATTTGGTGTTTTAAATAATGAGAACTATTTTTTCTTTGTTTTTTTTTGTTTTTTTAACCCTCTGGCTGCTCTCAAAAACCAGCTAGGAATATTTCAAAGATGCAGCTGCAATGTGGCACTTCAGCTACCATGTGAAAGAGAACATTTGCGAGTGAAGTGGTTACAGTGAAGGAAATTGTGAATAAAAGCTACAGGAATATGAAATAAGTAGTAACTTTTTTGGGATCTTTTTTACATTATAATTAGACAGAAAATAATTATATTAAAAACAAAGGTAGACGTATTCTAGGAATAAAAACACTTGGCTAATTTAAGTGCTAAATTTATTATGTGCAAATATCTAAGTGCTGGGAATTGTATTGAAACAAGTTATATTATGATTTCTTATTTATTTTTTTTATTTATTGCAGCAAAAGGGTTAAAGTGATTGCGCTTGTGATAGATTGGACAAAGAAAAGGCATAAATACTTATCTTTTTCTTTTGTTCATTGAAGTTATCGATAATCACACCAATGAATAGGTTCAAGGTAAAAAATGATCCAAAAATTATGAAAAATACAAAATACAGGTACATGTATATATTTGTTTCTCTTATTGGCTGTTTTCCGATCTGTAAACAAATGTTATATTTTTTAAAAACTAACAAACAAATAATAATTGGGTTAATTTCAGATTAAGACAAAACAGACTATCATCTAAAATCAATATCAAACTACTCAGAACATTGCCACTATTTCTGCCATCTATTTAAATCTGAAGTTTTTAAAACAATCATATATAATCAAATTACATATCTAAAAAAATATTTGAACATCTAAATTTGGCTTTTCATAATTTCCATAAACTACTTCATTTGACGCTGGCTTTTATAATAATAAATTAGAAACTGTTAATCTCGGAACCAAATGGGATGAGGGATTTTTTAACTCACAAAGGATGTTCTTGGGTTACCTGGGTAGTGAAGCTGCCACGGTTCCTTATTCAAATCCAAACCGAGCAATCACATCGCGCTTTTGTTAGATCCAGTATATAATTCAGGACTTTGATAATTGCTGGCCAAGACCTAACCCAGTTCTGGTCGTAAATCACACATAGCTTTTGCTAACAATCCCTGGGGCGATATCTCTGGCACTGCTTCACAGAATTCTAGTTTGGAGGTATTTAAGGATGGTGGAAAGTTTTGGAGCTAAATTTATTATACAGGTGAAGTGGGGGTGTAGCATTGTTTCCGACGAACTGTCATATGCGGTTTCACGGTTGGTCACGGGGCATGGGCAATTGAATGGTAAATGGGCAAGGATGGGTCTGGTGGGGGATGGGAGCTGTAGGTGTGGACAGGAGGAGCTAAGTGAGCATGTGTTGTTGGATTGCCCACTGTATTCTGATTTGCGTCAGCGCTTGCAGAGGGAGGTTGGGTTCCACGTTGCCTTGGAGAATAATAGTCTGCCCCTGCTGCTCGAAAACAGTGCCGCGTACAGAGGTTTTGAGCGTTTTGCGGAAGAAGCATTTAAAAGGAGAATGGAATGGGTCAATCCCTATTGAAGGGACGGATTGGGTAGGTAGTTTACAAGTTGGAGTGGAAGTAATTTATTGCATGAATGTTGCATGAATGCGGGTTTTAGGCTAGCGGTGTAGTTATGACCCTTAGTTTTAGGCTAGTTTGTTAGATTAGATGTAGGGTTTCTCATACCCCCCCGGAATGCAAGAGGGTGAATGGTTGAATGGACGAGCTTAGAGTGGAAGGGTGTAAATAAATTTTAACTGTATTGGATGAGTGAAAGATAGATTGGATAGGGTTAGGTTAGATTCTCTGTCCCTCCAGGAATATCGAGTACTGGGGGGACCTGTAGGTTAGGATTAGCTTGGTTAAGTTCAGTTCCATTGTTTCAGGGCGTCACGCTCTGCGTTAGGGGCATCATTTAGGTTAGGGGCTTCTATACGGGTGGGTATGCGCGATAGCCCAGAGACCGCCTACTCAGTGTGCCTTAAAAAAAAAAAA
>JAAEAF010004716.1:0-85565 GCA_011037195.1 Triatoma infestans | reverse complement strand
CAAATGGACAACACCCTGATACTGATCTCGAGACTTTCTCTCGAGACTCTGCCTCAAGTGGACACTTAGCATTTCACATTTCTGAACAGAATGAATCAACAAAAATAAATTACATCTATAATCATCTTTATTTAGTCCATTGTCAAAATTGCTGCTTTAATTAGAGTCTTAAAGTTTCTGAAATATATTTGTACAAACGGACGGTTATAATACTAATTTATTATTTGTTTTTACTTTATCTCACTTTTATGAGTTTGATGTGTAAACTTGCCAGACCAACGCGATTGCTATCAAATTGAAACTTATTTTTCAAATATCTCAAACACAATAAATGTTGATTAAGAAATTTGGTGAAATGAAATTTCTTTTATCTTTAGATGACATTATCAGTCGTCCAAGAAAAATTATTTTGCTTGGGAAACTATTAGTCATGGGATTGTTTTACCGCTTTATGTTTAGATGGTGTTTATGTTATTATAGAGATAAAGTGCTTCCCAATGTTTAATTGATAGCCTGTGATAGTCTTCCATTTGGCCACACTATCGGAAGATGCAGAACAGTATGAACAAGTTTGTTACATGAAGAATTATAACTACTGATTTCTAACCAGATAAGTTTACTTCAACCAAACAGAGTTTGGAAATCTATAAATTTATAGGTGTAACACCTCGATAGGGAAGGTGATTGTACAGACTCGCTAGTAAGTACTAAATGAAATTATCTCTGGAATAAATGACTCAGTATTTAAAGTAAGAAACCGTGTTTTTAGTATTATTGCAGTTTCTCATACAGATTGCTCATGAAGTTTTTTTTTTTTACTATCAACAGAGATAACTGGTTCAGTTAAAGTTCTACAATGTTTCCAGTCAATGTACTTAAATTGGAATATATATAATAACATTCTTTTTTTTTCCTAATTAATCTGCTTATAGGTTAAAATGGTAAGATATTCGATATCATATTTTAAACTATATTTTAGATCCACTTTTTGATGGTTGTTTTTATTGAGTAAAAACTGCTTGAGAGGTTTCACTGTTGCTTTCGCAACTTTCAAAATCAGTTTCACCAGATATATGTTTTGAGAAGTTGCTTTCCAATGAACTGTATTTTTCTTTAAACTTCCGTATGCTATCTACACACATGAATGGCTATCACATTGATTTGAAACATTTTTCTGGAATAATTCAATTTCTGGTGTTTTGTAAAATATGTGTCATTACATTTTAAATGTTAAATAATATTTATTTAATATACAATTACATTTATTTAATAACAAAGTAAATAGTTTGTGTAATTTTTTGGCGCTCTCTTTTGGATTACTGTGTAAAACACATTCTGTTGCTATCTGCCGATGGTACTAATCAACATGTATCCCATCATCTCTATATTTATGTTAGGTTATTGAGTAAAAGTTTCCAAGTTAATGACAATTTTTCCAGTGAGTGTATCATTAACCAGATTTTTTTTTTTTCTTTTGGAGTACGTGTACGGTGGCACTAAAAGTGTTTATTAGAAGGCGATCTGCCGAAAGAATAAAAAAATGGGAGAGTTGAAAATATGTCAGAAATGATGTTTCATATATATTTTTCTCTTTTTTAATATTTTAAACTTGGTTTAACCTAACTTCTTTCATGCATATATTGTTAAAATATCTATAAATATTTTATAAAAAATTGTTCGTATATTTTGAGTAAAATTAAAATTAGTTATTTTGCGCGGAAAATAAAGCCCAAAATAAATAGAATAAAGTAAACAGAATAATATATTAGAAAAAGTATTTTTTTTTTTTTAATGTTAAGACTATCGTCCTAAAAGAATATGGTTTAGTGGAGACATTGTCTGGCCAGTGTAAATCTTAACTGGAGCCCAACTGATAGCAGGGCTAAATATATATACACACAAACTGTCTGGAAAGAAAGGAAGCGTTTTGTCTATTAAACTTCATCAACACCCTTCCTGTAATAAAAAAAAAAGGTGTATTAATAGTTCTACAAACTAATTATTTTTTATTATTTAATTTTGGAACTATTTTTTAATCGATTATTATCTTACATTAATTAGAATTTAATTATATATATTTTTATTTTCAACACTTACATAATGTTTACAGTATATTGACGGAAGTGCCGTTTGGAATAAACGATAGTTTGATTCTATATTTAGATTTTAATGTAATGTTAACACATTTTAGTAAGAATGTGACTCATCTTTACAATTTTAGAAAATTATCCATTGGCGTTTCTTGTCAGCGATTCTTTTCGTAGTTTTTTTTCAATCTTAAGAAATACTTCGTGTTGCTAAAATGCTTAATTGCATTGTTTATGAAGCATTTTATTAAAAAAAATAATATAGATAAGTAAGGCTTTGATATAGTTTTCCTAATTTCCAAATAATTTCAGTTAATGTGTCTTAACAGAATAGGTTTTTGAGATTTTCGGAATTTTTTGGAAAAAGGCTGGAAAAATATTCACAAACATTGATTGCTAACTGCACAAAGATATAAAAGTAAACATCAGTCTTAGTTGAAACATTTGATGAATTTTGGAGAACTCTGTTGTTAACTTTAAACTGCCCTTTTAAGTTTTGTTGGTTACTGAAAGAGAGTGTGCTGTCATATAATATAATTACATTCAGGTAATTATACCTTATATAACATGTATAATCCCCACCACAAGATTTGTAACGTAATGTTGAAGTCAACTATACATTTCATTTTGTAAATACGTATTCCGAGTTTAAAGGAATTGCATACTATTGAAATTTGTGAGGTTCAGCCAGAAGTATAAAAACAAGATGGATTGTTGCCAATGTTTCGATAACTCATTATCTTTTTCAAGGGAAAAAATATATCTTGAAAGTGTAGTGTGTAAGGTGCAGTGAAGATGTTGTGTATACATAGACTTTGTCATAGTCACATTTTTAACATCTTAATTACACCTTACACATTACACATTCAGGACACATTTTTGCCTTCGAAAAATTATCGAAACGTTGGCCGCAATCCAAATTCTGGCCGAACTTCACGAATTTTAACCATACATTCCTACTCCGACTCCACCTAATTTTATCTACCCAATTTATTTATTTTTACCCGCCCAATTCACTCCAGAATTTATTTTTATTTCACGTTTAATTTCTCTTACTGCTATGACAAAAAGCATTGCGATCGGGTCAAATTTTCGAAATTGAGTTGTCACCGGAAATACATTATTTGTTGGTGCTCCCCGAGAATAATTTTTTTGCCTTATGGATATATATATGTGTGTGTGTGTGTGTGAACAGAATATCTCAAAAATTGTAGGAAACTCAAACTTGATACCGTTTACTTTACTATCAACGCTTCTGATACGAGACTGCAGTGACTGTCGAGTCACAGAAAACTCGAGAGCGAAAGAGATCTCAAATTGACAACACCCTGAGACTGATCTCGAGACTTTGTCTCAAGTAGACACTTAGCATTCATTACATAGTTCGAAAAAACTTAATTTTTGAGCCACTGGAGCATGCGCTCCTTGACCAAAACCTCCCGCTGGTGGTTGTAATTGTGTCTGTTTGCTTATTATTTGCATTTAATAAACCTGCTTCGCTATTTTCAATTAATTCATTTAAAAATAATAGCAAATTAATCGGTTTGAAGGGACAAGTTAAAATCGTACAGTTTTAAATTAGTAAATACACATAACAGTAAAGGCGGGTTTACACCAGTCAATTTGATTGATACAGTTTGGTTGAATCAATGAAACTGATTCGTGTAAATATAATTTCAATGAAATTAATGATTGCAATGAAGTTGGACTAGTTCTACTTTTTTGATCAATTTGATGGAAACAACCATTGGAACCAGCAGATTGAACTGTGTAAACAGTCTGTCAATGATATGTGCAAATCTATTGTTTTCTGGTAGGTTTCAGTGAGATAGGTTATTTTTGTTCTCTGGTTGTTGTTTACTGTATTTGTGTCTAAACCATGTTAAAGTTGTGTCAAAAATAAAAGAAATTCTAATAAAAATGTCTAAAAAATATAGAAATTGTAATTAATATTAAGTAGATAGACGAACACACGTCAATTATACTAAATTTGTACAAGGACAGGCGTGTTTATGGAATACCAAATTACAGACTATAAAGACAATCTAAACAAGATAAATGCATATAGAGGAATTGTTGATTGATGGCTTAAATATTGATCTTCTTAAGTCAAAAATAAAAACAATCCGCACAAGTTATAAAAATGAGTTCAATATAGCTTTTTTCTGCTTGATTTTTTTCTAACAATTTTCTGATGTAATTAGTGATAGTAATACAAGCTACCCCAACACGCACAACATATAGCCTCAACTTTTTTCTCATGAGAGCCATTTTCAAAAAAAAAAAAAAAAAAAAAAAAAAAAAAACAAAATAAGGTCTAGAGCTAAAACAAAAAAAAAAAATAGTGTGTCTAGAAAGCCAACACATTCACATTCACACAAAGTTTCTCAGTCATTGCCATTTATTTCGCTGATTGGATCAACTTCATTGAACTGTGTAAACAGTAAACATTTCAATTCAATTGAAATAATTACTGTGTCAACCAAACTGAATTGACTTGTGTAAACCCGCCTTAATGCATAAGCCGCAGAAACAAACACCGTAGAGAGTTCCCATCACATCATCCCAGTTATGACGCTCAGATTTAGCGTTGTTATATTTATTATAAAGTACATACAGATTTGCCAATGTATATAGTTGTATAGATACAAATAAATAAATTTATAAATAAAAAAAAATATCCAAATCAACAATCAATGTCCAAATAAACTATTATCTTGCTAGTAGATTAAAAAAAAATATATTGAACTGAACAAAATGCTTCTATTTATAAAAAAATATTTTAGCCACAAAATTTTAAAAAAAGCATAATACTATTCAAGATATCTTTAAATGATTTTTAAAACTATACAAACAGGAAATTAATTGATTTTAATCGTATTTGTTTTTGTAATAATTATTTTGTAATTATTACATGTACCAATTATTGATAATTATTGTATTTAAAGGTAACAGAAGAAAAAAAAAAAAACAGACTATATTAGTTTGATGAAAGGTCAATTATAGGGAAAGGATCCAAGTTTATATGGTTCACTGATCTATAATACTCATTACTAATTCTAGATCATGTTTTGAATAAAAGTATTTATTAAATTTCACTTGGCAAAACTGTATATTAGAAAACCATTCACTCAAAACCTATTCATTAAGTGCATATAGCATGCTTGATTTTAGAAAATAATATCACTATTTTACATTTAAGATCATAAACAACGAACTTAGGCGTTTTGTTTTTATTTTATGCTTCAGGGAAGAATCTGAAATGCTGTACAATATACTTGATAGTATAATGAGAGAAGTTTAACATTTATAACTTTTATTGCAACTGAATACTTATTTATTTCATCTAACCTTCATCATGATCATTATATAAATGGCTGGGGTAATTTTAAAAATCTCCAATATTATTTAAATAACATTTCTCTTAAGATGTAATACACTACGATTTTAGGATAAAACCCCACATCCCAATGAACTGAAAATTGTAATCGTTCCATAATTTTTGGTTTATTTATTGTTGAGCAATTTCCATCTCTATAGACTATAACATTTCATCTTATTTTTTACATATACATTACCTCTGGGTTACTGCTCTGTTTTTTATTCATTTAACAAATACTAATCATTATACTATCAATATTAATAACATAAATTGTGAAAACTAAAAAATTTGGTGACAAAGTTTTTCATATAAAAAATGATGCTACAGAACATTTTGTTAACTTATAGTATATTTGCCATGTAATTCTCTAAGAGAACTGCGAGATTGCTCTACAAGTCAACATTATGGAATTAAGAATCACTATTCTTCAGGAACCTAATATCCCTCCAGACAACAAAGGAACCTAATATTCACACAACAAAGACAGCGTCTAAGTGATGTGTGCATCTTCTAGTTTCAACCCGTTCTGTAATCAAACTCTGACCTAGATTTTGCAAAAAAACTTCTACAAGTTGTTGAAACAGATATGCATGGGGAAACCAAAATAGATTTAAAGTGAATCTGACTTTGTAGCCATGTCTTTTAAAATATGCACCTATCTAAGAGTAATCAAATATCCTGCTTGTTTTTCCCCTTTATCAATCTGTTTCTCTGTAAGAGCACTAATTCAGGAAAAATTTTCCTAATTTTGATGACGAAATGTCCCAAAAACAACTGTTGCCACAAAAACATTAGAATACTTTGTGAAGCCCATAATTCGCATTCTGATATGATTGATTCATCATGATCAGTTTTAGCTGTTTAAGAAATAGATTTACACCAAAATAAAAATAAATAAAAAACATTATTAGAATTAATTTATTTAGAAATTAAAATAAAAAATTCCTTAGAATTAAACAAAAAAAAACTTGTAGATATAAAAAATAAATAAAATCCATGGCATCCGTTATTTATTTCTCATTAGATTCCAACATTTGTATTTAAATTAAATTCTTAGAATTAAATTGTTGTGCGAGTGATTAAAAAATACGAATTTGTAATAAGATATTAATCTAAAAGCAAGATTCAATAAAATAAGTTTCTGTAATCGCAGAATTTATGTATCAGTTTACAAAAACTATTACATGACATTAGTTTTTTTTCAGCAATGGAAAGAAAACAAAGCACCTTGATAATCAGTTAAGTAACCTTCAACGGGCCCCTTCAATTAAAAAAATATTCCTAAATACAAATCCTAAGGAATAATTTGATTGTAAAAGCTTGGATTATGTTGCAACTGAACATGTAACATGCAACCTTGATTCAAAGAAAAATGTATGGTTGTGTTCTCCGCTCTATCTCTCTTTCTCTTATTTGTAAAGATAATTTTGTTTGCAGACAGAATAATTAAATACCAATAAAATGTTATCATGTACAAAACTAGAACGTTCCACTTCGTTTAACAGAAGCAAAAAAAAAGAATCTGGATATCAGTTCATTTCCTTCGCTGAAACGGCCTCGCTTTTGTTCGCAAACAAGTTAGTAGTTACCTAGAATGCAATGGTGTTGAGTTGATTGAACTTTAAAATAGACAGACCTCAAATGTTTTGTCGTCCATACTATCTAAAAAAAATATTATTATTCATTCAAGGTCGTTCTATTTTCCCTTTGATTTCTAATCAACTTTTTTCAATTAGGTAATATCAGATGTCAATTGTAAGAATGCTGGGAGAGGCGCAATTGATCTAGTCACAATTCTATTATGCAACATCTTTTATGTTGTTTTTTTTTCTGTTGTAAAAATAAAATTCCAATCCTCCTATTGCCAGGATTCTTGACCATTTAGTAATTACTTACGAACAATTAGAATGTAGAAAACTTATGACAATTAAAAATTGGGAAATGTTTTCAGAAATATAAAGTTATGTTTGGCTTTGTTAATAAAATAAGCCAAATATTAGTTGGCTGTGGCCGAAGAAAAAAGTTTTCAACTTTTAGAAGTTTATTGTAACTTTTCAGACAGTTTTGATGTCCCTCCTTCGGAACTACATGAAAAAAAAATAATCAAAGAAAACTACAAGTATGTAATGAGAAACAACAGAAAATCAATTTGTAAACAAAGGGTGGCATTACAAAATAGAAGAATGAACGAAATCACTTACCAAAACTTATCAAAATTACTTACCAAATGTAAAAATAAAAAAAGAATTAACATACAAAAATTGATGGTAAATCGAAAATAAAACACTAAAAGATTAAAATAAACATTAAAAACTGAAACTTAAAAAGAGACGATATCTGTTACGAGAGTTAAGTGCTAGAAGAAGGTTATTGTTTTGTTATGGAGATATGCTTACTAAAAAACATTAGAAGACAGAAGAAAAAAAAGTTGGGAAATATGAGGAGAAATAGAAGAGGGAAAACAAATATAAGTAATTATAAAATAAATAAATAAATGAATAAAAATAAAATCAAATTTTGAGTAAGAGCTGTAGGAGTAAAGGTGGGAGTGTAGTTTATTTGCGGAGGAACTTTTTTTTTTAAGGAAGCGGAAATGTTTGTTGGAGGAGGAAGTGATGACGTCCTTGTCTTTTCTTTAATTGATTGAGTTAGGATTGAGGTGAATGTGGATGGTATCAGACAGAAGCTGTTTTTGGAGTGGTTGGAATAGTGATTAGGACAGAATTATGAAAATGAAAGGAATGTGCGACGGTAAGTGCGTGTTTCGTGAAGGCGGTACTTCTGTTATTTTGTTGGGTATGTCAAAATATTTTTTGTTAGTTCTTTGTTTACATATTGAATCTCCCTACTTACTTATATTTTCTTTGTTTCTTTCTTCTTTTTTCCATGTAGTTACTGAGAAAGGATACCAAATGTGTCCGAAACGTCGATAGGATAAACTTTTAAAGTTGAAAAGTTTTTCATTTGACCCCAGCCAACTAATAGTTTACTTGTTAGTACAAGCAATTTGGTAAAGTAGAATAAAATTAAAATGGAGTCAAGTAATGAAAGCTTTTACATAGAAGAAGTAAAAAAGGTTCATAAATAACATTTAACTTGGTTTCACGATATTTGACATACGAAAGTGTAAAAAGTGTGTACATAAATTCAGACAACCATCTACAAAGCACCCATCCCTCACTGATATCATCTTATTGCAGGCAGAGAGCTACAAGATTCTTACATCCAAATTGAAATCGCTGGAAATAATATGAAATATTTTTTTGCTTTTTTTTTCAGCGATAGCTAAAGGCCTTTACATAATTATGAATCCAATTAAAGAGGTAATTATTTAACCAAATATTAGGTTTCGAACTTTCACTTTACAATAATGCATCACATTCGAATAAGCAAGTTTGGAATTCATTAGGAAAGTAGCCATTGGTTGTATCTCAAGAGAAATTACTTTCGTTCACTCATTATCTGCTGAAGTTAATCACTAAAAAAAAAGGTACAATAACCACTAAATAACTTTTGTTTTAAAAGTTACCCGAATTCACTGCAGGAAAACGATGATTATGGAGGAAATGTTGATATCTATTAAAACTAGTAAGAGCAAGTTCATTTAAAAAAACCACTCCTTCGCTTTTCTTAACAAATAATAAAAATTACAGAACAAAAAGCTTTAACTTAATTATTGCAGAAAAAAAGTTTGTTTTATAACTTTAAAAGAAGTATGATAATTTAATTAGAATAGTTTATGTTTTATTTCTTATTAGGTTGTACAAAGTATCCTAGGAAGGTGTAAATATTTTATACAAAAGAAGAAATAGTATTTTCAATTAAAATGTACACCATCTATTAAAATTTATCTAGTTATTCCAATCTAAAAGTTTACAGATTAATTTGAAATTAATTAAAAATCAAAATTAAAGAATAATAACAATATTCAACTATTGGGGAGTTGATTATTATGAAATCTAAACTTCTTTGACAGAGTTCAAGGCCATTCTATAACTGCTGCTGCCTGAAAGAATATAATCTTGAACACTGCAGTCTGATGTGAAATTAACCATAGAAATCACAAAAAAAGAAAAAAAATCATTGAAAATATAAATACTACCAGCATAATTAGCCTTTTTCAGATTTCTTATTACTCGCATCAAAAAAAAAGTGAATGAATCTATCTATTATCAAAATATGTCGAAATAACGCTGTAACTAATTTACAGGTTTATTGGTTTCTCTACCATTCGAAATAAAAAATAATAATATTAAATAAAAAAAACAAGAGGTTGATTTACTTTAAAAAAGTCACGTGATCATAAATCTGCGCATTTCGACACAACCACCTGTTCTCTTTCCTTTCCCGCGTTTATTTTTTGGTGAATTTTTAGATAATTTATTATCAATACTGAGCCTACTTTTTTTTTTTTATTGTATTTTGGCAATATGTTTGTTTTAATAATATTCATTTAATATAAGTTTCTTTTATAAAACAGAATACATTACAGGTAACATTTCTATACTAATACATTACTGCACCATTCAAATCACTTTTGCTATCCAATAAATAAAAGTTTAAATCACTAAAAATTGATAATTTATGTGTTAAAACAAAAATTATAGTAATAAATATATAATAAACTTACCTGTTTAATACAACAATCCGTATAATCCAATGACTACAAAATAAATAATAATAAAACCGTTTCTACCTAACTTTAACCAGCCTTTTTATGAATTTTTTCTTTAATAAGTAAATAACAGCACTTAGTAAAAACAAAAATTACTTGAGTAAATATTAATGTTTTTTAAAAAATCACGGTTTTATTTTACAAGGGAAACACTTAAGTGACATCACTATGTGTAGCACTAACAGGTGTCAGGAGACTTGCCCACAAATGGTGGCTAGCAGAAACACTGAGCTAAACGGACTGAACTCAACCACATCATACAGCATTCCAAGGATTCCGTTTTAGACAACCATTTCTTGTCCGTTACTCTTACAAGGATCGCCATCTAGTGGCTTAATATAAAAACAACCTTTCAACAGGATATGAAATTTTAACTAGGTAAACGACAAAGTGATTTCTTAAATTCTTCTCATATGAAATTCAAATTAAAAAACGCTTTTAATAAAATCATTATTTTTGAAATTAATGTAGTAAAATTTTGAATCTGCTTTAAAATTTCATTTCCCCTAAAATAAAATATTAAGAGACATCTTTTTATTTAGCAAGAATGCTTTCAATTATCAACAATTTTGTAAGTTTAATTTCAGACAAGGTTACTGGCTCAAACTCGGTAAAAATAAAATTTCATTAAGTTTATGCCTATTGCTAAAAATACTTGTAAAATAATTACAAATTCACTTCATTTCATTGTGAAAAAAGATGCAATCCATTGAGAATTTATTTGTTACTAGACCATTTTTTTTTATTTTAACATGTCAGAAAAAAGTCTGCATGCGAAAACCAATGTTAAAATATAAATAAAATCAAAGTGGAACATCTTAACTTTATTTTGGTAATATAATTTTTAGTTTTTCGCTATATTTTTGGTTTTATTGCTTTAAGTCTATTTATTTTTAGCTAAAGTACCTAATTAGCTTTAGATGAAAAAGCAACAAAATATTGAAGAGATGGCCTTACTTCCATTCTTAATAGGTAATTAAGACATAAAATACGATATGGCGCGATCAAAGACAAAATTGCCTTGCAATAAATGAAAGGAACAAAAGCAATTCTAATGATGTGTGTAGGAATGTAATATTTATAAGACTAAATAATTTATATATCATTCTTTAAATATGAAGACGAGATTGAGTAGATCGAGGAAGTAGTATACAAAAGGATTCATGAAAGGCAAGATTCGAAGTTACCAAAGAAAATATATGGCCAAATCAAGAGGAAATTTTCAGTTAATTGAATCATTTTGTTCTAATAAACAGTTTCGCTATTTAATAATAAAATTAAAATAATATATTCTCTCTAATTCCTTTCGACTGAAATGTTCAAGAACTGTTTAAAATACCCGCCATAATTAATGTTCTACAGTTTTAACTTCCACATTTACTCTAAATATAATCAGACAACCTTCACCTTATATATAAATATTATTATTGACATTTAAAATAATAAAATTTTAATTAATTAAAGTTGTAATTTTAGAATATACTAAAACTGCAATGAAAGGTTATTGAACGGTTTGTTTCTTTGCGCAGGTTTTGTTGGTTTGGTTATAATTTTGGGAATAAATTCTTCTTGTCTTTAAGTAGATAATTGTGAACTATTAATACATTAAAAAAAAAACAATGGATTTTTATCCGCAACCAACATCTATAGACATAATCAGTACAGCAGGAGCTGTTCCAATCAAAAATGAAAAAGGTAAGACTGATTATATACCGTTTTTAAAGATGTGTATATCTCAAAAATAAACTACGTGCATTCTTAAGCTATTATATTTTTTATTTTATCATGTTTTCTAAATCATATTCCATTAAGTATGATTGTATTCATAGCGTATTATGAAAAAACGAACTAGTATTTTCAAGAAATTTTTAGGCTTTATGGAAAAATAACTAGTATTTTCAATCTCCTATTGGCTTTATATTTATTGGTATATTTTTACATGGTGAAGAAAAAATAAATAAATAATTTTTAGGTGAAGTATCAATGCAGAAGGTTAAAGTGCACAGATATGTTTCGGGAAAACGTCCAGAATATGCTCCTATGTCTAGTAGTGAAGAAGAGTCCGAAGAAGAGGATTTTATTGAAACACGTAAACATCGGAAAGCACCATCTCCTGAGCCAAAAGCAGCTGAAAGTGATGATTCCTTACCAGATGACCCGCGTTTGCGTAGATTAAAGTCTAGACATTTAGAAGATGTCAAGGAAAATGAATTAGAAGAAGGAGATAATGAAATTGAGATCAAAAGGCGCAGGTTGGTTATATATATCCCTATATTTTTTTTCAGGCTGAAAGCTGTTTAATTAGGCTTGCCTGAAGATTCAGTGACTGACATATCTTTGATATATATATTTTATTAACATTATTTATAAAAATTTCTATTATTCACTATACAGTACTTAGTTAGTTTTTATTTTCGGTTAAATATAATAGAATGTACAAAAATCCCATTGTTTATTAGGAGAATTCACGAGCCTGAAGTAATAGAAGGTGATGAAAGTTCAGAAGGAGAAACCGAAATGAGGCGTCCTCGGGGCGCCGAGAGTAGCGAGGAAGAGGAAGAAGAGGATCTTAGTGATACTGAAATTGAAAGAAGAAGGCAGTTACTGAAACAGCGAGTTCTTACTACTAAAGAACAAATGGTAATAAATCGATTACCAAGTATTTATTTAAAGAATTATATTCCATTTAACATGGAAATGCCAGTTTTTCAGTAAGCATTTATGGTTATTTCTACTGTATATCTCTATTCCCAAGTAGTTTCCAAATTAATAAAGTAGAAATAAATGAAGTAAACAAAAAATTGTTAAGTAAAGTACTAGATGAAGGCCATCATGATTTCATTGTTTCTTTTAATCTAGTTTGAAGATTTAATGTTATGAATGACCAATAATTTGTATTTTTAGGAAGTAGAGATAATGGACAAAGAAGAAGAAGGACATTCAGAGCAAGAAAGTGAAGAAGAGTCTTCAGAATATGAAGAAGATTCAGGTAATTGATTTTTTTTTTATCTGTAATATTGTTTTTTATAAAAGTCTATAAGATTAAATAATAAATAAAAGGTTTATAATTTATCTTGTTCTGCAAGGGAATGCGACCCTTATATTGTCATTTCATTGAAATCAGATTCTGAAGAGGAAACCGGTGTGAGATTGAAACCAGTATTCGTAAGGAAAAGGGAACGTGTAACCATTTTGGAAAAGGAAAAAGAAGCTCAGAAAAGAAAAGAACTTGAACATGAAGCTAAGAAAATGGCCGAAGAAAGGCGAAAATATACACTTAAAGTAAGACAGATAGAACTTTAATTTACTAAATATGATTTACTAAATGAAAGTGAGCCTATGATTTACTAAATACTATAAAAACTTATATTTTCAGATGGTAGAAGAAGAGATTCGTAAAGAAAGCAATGTTAAAACAAAAATTGCAGGAGAAGAACTGTCTCTTTATGATGTGAATACCGATGATGAAAACGATGAAATAGAATATGAAGCATGGAAACAAAGAGAATTGAAGAGATTGAAACGGGATAGAGAAGAAAGGGAACAGTAAGAATTAATCAAATTATTTAAATTTTAGATGTTTATTTTTGTCAAAATATGTTTAATCTACAAAAAAAAAAAAAGAAACTTAAAGAATGATAATGAGATTTTTATACGGCAATGGCCAGAGGAATTTTTAAAGAAAAAGGGATATTCTTGCTCCATGCTTCGGGTACCATTGGTGCCCTACTTCAGGAGCTCTTTTGGGTAGGAGAGGAGTGTACATTGAATCTCAACGTATACTTCTTTCCTACCCTAAAGAGCGCCTGAAGAATGACACAAATGGTACCCGAAACGTAGAGCAACAAAGAATTTCACTCAAAACTCCTCTGACCATTGCCATATAAACAACTCATTATAATTTTAAGACCTGACGATTTGAAAACTTTAAAAAAGAAATTAACCTAGAGAATGATATTTTATAAATGTGTAAAATTCTTCTTTTTTTTTTAAGAATTGAAAAAGAGAAATTAGAAATAGAAAGAGTCAGAAATATGACAGAAGAAGATCGTAGAAATGATTTTAGATTAAATCCAAAACAGATTACAAATAAAGGCACAAAAGGAAAATACAAATTCATGCAGAAATACTATCACAGAGGAGCCTTCTTTATGGTTAGCAGTTTATTTTAACTTTCAAATTTATTTTTTTATTTTTAAGCTGTGAGTGATTCCGTTGCATCGCAACAATTATTGTGCAATGAGAACTTGAAATGAGGTAATAGTGTTTTCAAAGAGGTATATTGAAAGAGAATTCCATACCTATTTCGCTCGTGCACTATTGCCAAGGAAATTAAGTAGGGAACGCCTCAGAGTCCAGTGTGGTTATGACGAAGGGAAAAGATTAAAGACGATAAATTAAGAGTTTTGAATAGGCGAACGAGCGAAAAAAAAGAATTTTTTCGTCCTAGCAAGATGAGTTTATGATTTTTAATTAAACATATTTTAATAGATTGTTGGAGACTGAATATGATCATTGTTTATACAAAAGAACTTATTGAATATTATAGATATTCGAGAAGAGAAGAAGAAATTGGATATTATAGATATTCGAGTGAAAACTTCAAAATCTATATCCGTTTCTATAAAGCATGTTTCTTCTCATTTTTTATTGTATTTCAAATATTCTTATTATTAAATGATAACTTTTTTTGAGTTCTGGTCGTTTGAGTATGGTTTGAGGATTCAGTCCATTGTAGGATTAGAGGATTCACGCTGGTGAATGGTAGTGTGATTCAAATATTTTTGAAAATTATTGCAAGGCAGATAAATTTTAAAAAATACGGTATACCTTGAGGTGGAAGGTTCTAACCATGGTTCTTTTGATGATCATGTTATTGCTGTATATGTCCAGATTAAGATCACGAACAGCACTTACAACGATACCCCAATTCTTACAAAGCCTGCAGAGATAGTTACTGTGTTCAACTTCTCGGTTTTAGGAAACCCATAGGCAAATTCTTGTTCATAATCACAACGATCCAGTCATGCTTACACATTGTAAGATATAAGGAGAATAATTCTATTTACACACTATTCCCATGGTTTCAAAGGAAATTGAACTTTTAGATCGCAGTGATTAGGTTATTGCCATTCCATATACACATTTTATATCTAAGAATTTACATTATGTATTTGACGTTTATAAATATACGCTTACTTTCAATTTGATAAGCAATTATTCATAAATCGGGCTGATTGTACTTGATTAGGATGTAGAGGTAGAAAGGCCACATCATCTGATTAATTGAAGGACATCCAAGAATACTATCTTAATGCCTGAACTCTCAGCTAAAAATGCGTATACAATTTTATGTAAAGAAAATTGAAAAATTATTTCAATGAGCAAAAAGTTGTGAATCTCAATTCATCATACTGGAAAAAGTTCTTCAGTGTGGGGTCAATGCCAATTCAGAATACCAATTTAATATTATATAAAACTGAAATGTTCAAAGTTAACTTATTTCAGGATAAAGAAGAAGACTTGTTTAGGAGAGATTTCTCTGAAGCTACTTTGGAAGACCACTTTGATAAAACCATACTTCCAAGAGTTATGCAGGTAAGTTTTTCTATTATTTTTTTTTTGCCTTAAACAATTAAGAAATAATTTTTCTAATTATATTCCTTGTGCATCGTTTTTGTTTAAATTTTTTTCTGGTTGTAATTTTTGAAAGTATTCACTTCCTTTTGATTAATAAATGAATGTATAATATTCCCTTAGATGTAACATAAGATCGTTTAATTATAGTTTGTGATTTTATGGTTTCTTACTTCTTAATATAATAAAATTGTGTTACAATTTAGGTAAAAAATTTTGGTAGAAGTGGTAGAACGAAATATACTCATCTGGTCGATCAAGATACAACACAGTTTGATTCTCCATGGATCTCTGAGACCGCTCAAAATCTAAAATTCCATAACAATCAGGCTGCAGGTTGTAAACAAGTATTTGATCGTCCCTCTAATAAAAGAAAATAAGCAATACCATATAAAAAAGAATATTATACATTTTTTGTATATTTGTAAATATTCAGACTTTTATAAAATAAAATTATATCATGTTTTTTCTTATTTAATTTGTTTCTTATAATTTGATTAAATAGCTGAATCTATCAAAATTTATATATGAAGTCAATAATAAAACTCTTCTATTAGTTCTGTTGCCAACAGCCATTACAGAATATAAACTGCAAAATTTTATCCATATTTCCAATGTACAAGATATTTCTATTATCTCAAATCTCGTATTTACTAGATTAGATTAACAAGTGGTGGCATGAGCCTCATTCTATCACGACCTACCTTAGGAGGTCTAATGTGGATTCTCAATGGTCTTCCAGCTTCGTCATTCAATTTACATACATTTACTCCATCTTCAAACAGAGCTGGTAGGTATAAGACATGGCTCTTGTTAGGCTTTATTTAAACCAGGGCAGCATGACCGTAAGGATTTTAATTTATTTCTTTTATGATGGATTTGTTGACCGGACATTATATGCTCGGGAGGCATATGAGCCTATTGAGATTCCAAGTAGATCCTTTTGGGTAGCGGTGATTGTAGGCCGATGGAAACACTTTTCTTATTCTATTCTAGCCTTTCTTTTTAATGACTGGTTTGGTAATTTTTAGATATATTTGGTAAACAAATACTAGGGATTGTGGTTCCGTTTCGCAGTAAAGTTAATAAACCTAGTCCTCAGTGTCTATATTATATTGTTTACACAAGATTAAAAAATTTCCTGCAAGAAATCCAAGCCCGAAACCGGCCCCTGCAGGAAAAATAAAGCTTAAGAGAACAAATCTCTTTTATACCAAGCTTTTAATTTTCTTTGACTATTTAAATTTTATTCCTCAAAGAAGATGAACCATCCTATGTTGGGTATTTCGACTGCCTATTCTCTAAATGTTTTATCATGTGATTTCGTTAACGAAAATGTTCTAGAACAAAGATCTGCAGATCTGATTTAGCAAATGACTCCATTCCTCTACCCTAGTCCTAGCCCCGGTCTGCAGTACATGAGTTGATAGGCAATTTTTTATGTACTAGTGTAGCACTGCCTCAATACCCGTCGTCTTCAAGATCTGCTGAATATTATATGTATGCAACTCTAATTTAAGATCAGGGTTAAACCATCATTCTGATTTTGCTCTATGGATTCTTTCGTGTCAATGTTTTCATTCTTTTCGGAATTCAACTTCTCGCTTTTTGTTCTTTTTTTTATGAGTTTTATATACTTAACTGATGTAGATTCGTGCGAACCG
Source organism: Triatoma infestans (assembly GCA_011037195.1). Lineage (NCBI taxonomy): Eukaryota > Metazoa > Arthropoda > Insecta > Hemiptera > Reduviidae > Triatoma > Triatoma infestans. The sequence goes on along the minus strand of JAAEAF010004716.1, from coordinate 68,120 downwards.
GATCTTTCGTATCTGTATCTGCTCCTTTTGTTTACATGGGAGTCTATAGTTTATTTTATGTAAATCAGATGTGTCTGGTAGAGAATGAAATTCTTTCTCCTATAGATCAATCATTACCTATTACTATTTTTAAATTTCTGAGTAGGTGCCTCCAATAAATATAGAGCCTTATATCGCTTTCTCTTTAGCTATTTTCGCTTTGGCTTTATATTTTGGGCCAACTGCATTCATAGCCAGATGACTTCCTAGAAAGTTTTTTCCTCAGCAGAAACCCTACTAAGGAAGATTAATTTCTACGTGCTTCATATAATATATTATATGTAACTAATTGCGTATACATCATCAATAAAGAAATCTTAATTATTCTTAAATTAAAAGTTGAAAAGAGGCACTATAACACAAGGTCGTTAAGAAAAGTAGTAAATCTTAAAAACAAATGTAAAAATACGGTAAAAATAAAAATGAAATAAAACCAAACAAAACAATGAAATAAATGAAACAGAATAAAGGAATCCTTATCAAGATCATTAAAGTTAATATTAACAAATTTTAAAACAAATCAATATTCCGAACAATAGTCCAGACACTCTTCACTTTAATAATATATCAACTCAGGAGTCTTTTTGCTAGCTATTTCTCAAGTGTATACACCCCATCTTCCTCTTTAAATAGAACTACACATTATTCTGGTCCAACCAATAGTGTCAATCTTCTTTGGTAATAAACTCCAGTATATTCTTAAAGTATTTGAAAAAATTAGATCCTCGAGAGGGTATTGGACCTGATGATATTCCGTCAATAGCCTTGAAAAACTGCTGTCATGCTATGGCTTCTAAGTTAACTTTATTATTTAATCAATCTCTGATCTCCGGTGTCGTCCCTAGCTGCCTTAAAACCAGCTTTCGTTATCCCACATTTTAAATCTGGTGATGGTGCAATGGTCTCCAATTATAGACCGATTTGTATTCAGTCATCTCTGGCAAAAGTTTTTGAATAGTTAGTTTTAGATTTTTTAAAGCCACTGTATGAAAATATAGTTGTGCCTGAACAGCATGGTTTCCATTCAGGGCGTTCCACCACTCAAACTTACTTCTTTTTCAGGATAACACCATTCAATCCTTTTGTAGATTGTTGTAGGGGCTTATTGCACTGCGACCTGAAGATCTATTGTGCCCCCGGAGCCTTCTCCAATGCACAACCGGCCTACAAGCAGCATTCTCTAGCTCCAGACAACACTGCCCATCACCGGACAGTGAGTTGTAGAGGCTCCTCGGAAGAAAAAATCTAAGGGCAGCTGCTGGATTCGAACCCGGGACCTCCGCGTTGCTAGTCCAGCGGGCTACACTGAGCTAATCCCTTCCTTCTCCCTTGGCTTTCGCCAATTAACTAAGGACGGAGACCCGATTTTGTGTTTGTCCTTGCCTGAAAGTGTAGAGTGTATGTAGTTTTAAGTGTGTTGTATACAGTTTTGATGATGTGCATGGAGTGCTGAGCTGTGGTAACCCGTGGGGTCGGTACTCCCCAAGTAACTGCATGCAACAGATACCTCTTGCGGGCTATTCAATTCTTTACTTCTCAGCAACAGATTGATGTAATTTATTAGGATTTTTCAAAGGCTTTTGACTGGGTTGATCATGGTATATTAATTAAAAATTGTACGAACTTGGCATTCATGATTCCTTGTTGGATTGGCTATCAAGTTATTTATCCAAGAGATATCAAATCAAACTTAAAAATACTTTCTTTCAATGTTACCTCGCTTCTTCTGGTGTTCCTCAGAGGTCACATCTAGGTCCTTTTCTTTTTAAACTCTTCATCAATGATATAAAGCCATGTTTTCAATCTGTTAAATTTCCTTGTTTGCCGATAATTTGAAAATATTCTTTCAATTAAATCATTAAATGATGCTCTATTACTTCAGGACTCTTTGGTATTTGGCTAACAACATGAATTTAAACATAAACAAATGTAAGGTAATGACTTTTCATAGAAATTCAAATCCTTTAAACTATGATTATAAACTATTTTCCATTCCTTTGAGTAGAGTTGAACAAGTTAAAGATCTTGGCCTAACTTTCGACAGTAACTTAACTTTTGGCTCTCATATCGCTTTGATTATAAGCAAAGCCAAGGTTTTATCACTAGAACAACTAAACTTTCAAAAATAGCTGTTCTTTAGTTACCTTATTTAAATTAATAGTCCGGCCTTTGCTCGAATTTGGTTCTTTAGTTGGTCTGCTTACCAATGAAACTAGTCGACCAACTTGAAGCTATTCAAAGAAGGTTTCTCCGTTTTATTTTGTATAGGAAAAGTGGTATTCATCATGTGGCACCGTATGATATTATTATGGAAGTCTGGCTCTACAACCTCTTGATAATAGGAGATTCAACATTGATTGCATATTTCTTTTTAAACTTCTAAATAATATTATAAATTGCCAACTTACTCAGCAAACTTAACATTCATGTACCTATGAAGAGTACTCGTCAGAGATTAATGTTTTCAAAAACCTGCAAAGCAACTAACTATGCAAATTTTCGTCCACTGTCACCAATAATGAACTGTGATTTTTTTTGTTTTAAATATAAATAATTTTAAAAAGAAATTGTTATAGTTAATCACTTACATTGTAGTACATATTAATTATCTATTTTTTATTTTATTATTATTTTTTCAGTGTTTTATATACATATATATGTTTACTTGTTCTCGTTTATTTTTATATTTGACAATATATTAGTAATTGTATTCTTGTATATTGTAACTGGGCTTTCACCCGTTTCAAATAAATAAATATTGTCTTCCGAAATGAGATGTGCTTCTGATAATGGCCAAGTATTTCCTATGTAATGTTATTGATCTAATTAAAGAGCTCTGGAGAGCCACCAATGGATATGCATATATAACATGCTGAATATCTTAGATAGAGTTTGAATCACAGGGACAATAAGAAGACTGAATGATGTTGAAACTATTCAAATAGGCTTTGTTTGGTCCGTGGCCTGATGAGAAGTTAGCGAGGATACTCGTAATCGGAATATGTGTATTTATTCTGCGTGTTATAGTTGGAAAGAATCTTTTTATTTGAGTTCCTTTCTGTGTCCTCCTCCATAAATGTTGCCATTTTAGATACTTTCCGCAATGGTCATTCTTTTTATATACATATGTCTTAGGGCATTTATAGTAAGCTAGATTGAGGCTGCCATCTTTTACATTACTATAAGCATCTTTTACTTTACTATAAGCTTCTTCATTCTCTTGGAATTCTGCAAGGATTCCTGTTTTATTAATTAAAGCTTCTTCCAAATAATCAGTTTTAAACTTTAATAATTTTCCCATTTAACAATAAACGAAATTAGTGAACTATTTGCTAGTGTCAAGTCAACGTTACTTTCATCATTTCGAGTATGGAAGGTTGGAGGGCCATCTTTTCATTTATTATTACATTATTTGTTATAATGAATTCTTCTAATAATTTCCTTCTCCTGTTGGTTAATACACCAACAGTAAAATATGGACTTAGCATTACTATCCATCGCAATGACAAATTTATTTCTATTATTACTCCATCTAATAATACCTTCCTTTATTGGTTCGATCTTGAATGTCAACATATAATCTGAATAAGCTGACGATGCGAATATTTTGCTATTTAAATAAATAACTTCAACTAATTCATAGTCCCCAAAAGATAGTTGGGTAATCATAGTCAACATTTTTATTTACAATTATTATAGTTGATCCTTTCCTATTTAATCCACATTCTAATATTCTGTACTGTGACAGTCCACTAACTTTATTATTTATTGTGTATGGTTCTTGAACAAACACAATAGCAATCTTTTGCCTATTCATAAATTCAAAAAGACAACTGATAGCTTTAGTCGAGCGCTGGAGATTGACTTGCAAACAATGTAGTAACTTTTCTACAATTGTCTTGTAGACAATATTCTTTGCCTTATTGCCCTTATCGATGTTTTGCTGAAGTCTTTGTAAACATCGATTAGCCGAATCATAAATTTTCATCAAGTACAGTATGTTTATGTTTACTGTCAACTTTCTTATCGTTTCGGCAGTATTGATTAAATTGGGCGCAATTTATGTATAATTTACTATTAGAATTAAATACTTTAACGATATGGTTTTCCGCACATATAGGACAGCATGGTTCCTTTAATTAACAGTATTTCTGATTATGTCCAAGTCTTGAACAAAAAAAAAACATCTAGGAATTCTCAAATAATTGGAGCATGAGCATCTTGTGAACACTAACTTTATTTTATTGTGGACCATATTCTGATATAAGGTAGGAGAAACCTCAATTACAATAATAAGATGTTTATACGGCAATGGCCAGTGGAGTTTTAAAGAAAAAGACTTCTTTGTTGTTCAATGTTTCGGGTACCATTGGTGTCTCTGATGCATTACAATATTTCTTGATTTATATACTTCATGTTCCCACACAGATTTGGTTATAACATCAGTGTCCTTTACATTAAGTTCCGGATTTTGACCTTTACAAAAGTTAAGAAAATTGATAACCTTTACTTCATCTGGAATGTTTCGTACATTCAATCGAGGCCAAAATTTCTTTCCAGGAGAAGCAGATGCTTTTGTGCTTATTATTTATTTCTTTTCTATAGCTTTTCCAAGTCATTCTTATCACCAGTTTCAATTATAACAGCTCCCCGCGTAACCTTCCGAAACTTATCAATACCTATCTGAAGTGAGGATGGATCTATTTTTTAATTAATTAAATTTTGAGGATCTGTAGTTTTAACAACTAGTTTAATGGTTTAGAATTTATCACTTTATTACTTCTCATTGCTTCTGCATAAAGTAACCAAGCCATTTGTATTTACAGTATGACAAGGAATTTAGACATTAACTCTTCAATCTCACCCACCAGATCATTGTACTCATTAAGCACAGAAATCGCAGTTTATTATTTAATTCTCGGTTCCGTACCAATGTTTTGTCTGTTAGTTATTATATCGTCCAAAACTTTGAGCACTTTTTTAACTGATGCTTCAGAATCCGCCACCTAAACAATCAACATCAAGTGATTGTTTCTACCAAATTTTTTTTGTTTTGTTTAGTAGTGTTATTATTTGTTCTATTTTTCAGGCGGGCCTAACATTCAACTACCAAATTAGATGTCATGAAGGGGGGGTGGCGGAACCTCATAATTTACTGTTGCAATTTTTATTCGAATATAAAATTTAGCAGTTTACCTGCAGGGCTCGAAACCGGGGACTTCCCAGTTACAAATCCATTCTCATAACCATTACACCAACACCCTTCCTTGACAGTGAATAGATTCTGTTTTGTTGGCATTTCATTGTTCAATATTATGTGATTCGGAACATTTACTGCATATGTCAGACCTTTGCATTGGAGCTAGAATACCCATATCGGAGTCATTTTAGTCTTGTGGGTGCACAAAATTGTAATTTTCTATTTTTAATTTTTCAATATTTTGTTCTTAAAATATACCCGTCTTTTTATAGTTTTATATCTAACCGTTTAAATAATTTATAGCTTGAAACCTTCAGTATTTAATTGAAGAAAAGTTCATTTGGGTTAGGTATCTCTGCTTTGTTTTGTAGTGATTCCTGTTAAGGCACAGGAAAATAGCTGTGTTTATAAAATGTAAGGTAAGCAATTGCGTTTTTTATATAAGTGCACACTAAACAAGGCGTGTCAATTACCTTCAATTAAATACTGAATTACGTAATTTATGAATATACGTAATTTCATAAAATTTGAGTCTATACCTAAAAATATGGAACTTCTCGGACCAAATAATTCGGGTTAACACTTCTAGCCCAGGAAAAACAAGGTGATTTCCATTGAAGAATGCATTGTTGATTTAAGGTAGAATACGTTTATTGGGAGGCCAGTTACGTTTTCTCACATGAAAAAATGAACGAACTTTTTCTCATGGGGGGGGGTTGAAACACGTAAAAACGAATTTGTTGTGGTTGGTTCTACAGAGCTGTAAAGCATCAGATGTATTTTCCATGATAGCCTGCTTCTTTTTGTGGTCATCGACCGCTTTCGGGCGTTTGCGGAAAATAACTCTGATGTAAAAACGTATTCTACGCATGTTGCAACTGTCATATGACAGATACCGTTTGAATTTTTTTGTTTTGTTTTTCTGATGATGTGTAAGATGCTTTTAAGACTAGCTAGTAAGACCAAGGACATAAACAGATTTTAAGGAAATGTTCCTAAATTCTTGAATAATTCAAGGAATGTTTACCTTTATACCACATGTTGTGCAAAACTATGGATTAAATCATTGCTTGTAATATTTATACAAATATTATTTAGAAGAGAATAAAATGACTTTAAATATTCAGACGTTCAGCTATATGATAAACTTTCTCCCAAAACAGTGAACACAAATACCAACTAGAGATAAAATCAAATAGTAAATTATATTAGATAACAATTGCCATTGTACTCCAAACGAAGATTTAAATCAATCACGTTTCGACAAGTATCAATATAAATCTGAAATGTTAATACTTATTAAATAAATTAGTAAATTTTTTTTTTTTTTAATTTAATGAAACATATAATCTTGATCATCAGACAAATGATATGAACAAATATGTTTATGCATCCTTATGTTCTTAACATTCAATTTATACATCTTGAAGTCAGAAAAATCAATAACTTTTGAGGAAGGGAATTATTCCAGGCAGATAACCAGTTGTTATTCACTCATGTGATAAGAAACGATCAAATTTCAAATATAAGCTTTTTTTTTATAGATATTTTTAATTCATTTAGAATTGATTGATCATATTGTTTATGATTTATGTATCTAACAGGGACAATACAAGGCTACGAAATATTTGCATTAAACGAGCTAGTGATGAACGATAGCACTTTTAGAGATCAAGTAACTTCGAGGTATTTATAAAATGAAATATATTTGCTAGTTCCAGTCTTAAATTAGGTTTTAAATTATAATCTGTCATCTAAATTAATTTTTTGATTATAATATACATAATTCTTGATTCAAAGTATAATTGCTTGATCATCTCACTTTTTAAAACATAACTATATAAATTTTATGAATCTTAGTAATTTTTATTTGTTTATACTATTTTATTTATTTATACTTCGACATTTATAGTTTGCTTCGAATGTTTGCATTAAAAATATTTCACTTTTTGATGTATTAAGTTTTTGGTATTATCAGATGTTTGAAGTTAATTACAGTCGCTCTTTGCCTTGGCAATACCGTTATACTGTCATGCACTCGGAAACAATAATATTGAATAGGGTGGAATCTTCCAATTTTATTGTTTTTTAAATTATTTTAGGAATTTAAGTTTATTTATTTACTTTACGGTTATATACGTTTCTTTTTATTGATTCTATTTTAAGAAAACGTCGTTAAATAATTTATGAAAAATTCATTAAAACTGTGAACGTAGAATAAATTAATTAGCTGATAGCTGTTTGATTATTGAAATGTATAATTACTTTTTGTTGACTTGGTACTAGGCTATTCCATCACCATTTTTGTTCCCTCCCTCGCGAACTTTCCTCATACTTCAGTAATTAATCATTTGTCATTGCGAGTATATTTAGTTGTCTGATTACATAGCAATTGTTGCCGGAAGATTTAATTAGCTGGACGCATGAGAATATAAAAGGTTTATTTTTTTCCTACTTTATTTTTATTTGATTGAAAAGTATGTTAAACCTAGCAATAATACGTATCTGAATCAGTCGCAGTTGGGATTCATACTAGTAATTTCAGTTAGATTGATAACTCATCATACATTTGTCAGGGACGCATTTCATAACCGGTATATTTGCTTAACCGGTTTCATTTCTTTGCAATACTTTCCTAATAAAACATTATTTTTATTTTTCACTGCCCGGAAATTGAGATAAATATTCTAACAGTTTATTTAAAAACTGATATTACATTTTGTTGTTTGGTTAGTTTTATTTGGGGTTGGAGCTGAATTTTTTTCACAATATGATTATTATTTTCTCTTAATACTGTAAGAGAAGTTTGTACTTCAGATTTCAGTACTATTTTAAAAGTCTTTAATCCGTAAAATAATTTAATTGTAGTGTTGTGGTGGTTGGTTCCGCAGAGCTGCGGAAAATGTCTCTGATCCCTGACTTGGTACTGTCTCTGATCTCTATCACGGAAAATGTCTCTCAATTTAATTGTAATTTGGTATAAGGTTTTGTGTGAACATTCCCACGCGTAGTACAATATATTGTGTCGGTGTATTGCATTTGGTACAGAATTTAGAATTCGATTCCCTAGAGCGTTCAAACTGTGCTTACCCTGCTTCGTGATTAAAAAAAGGTGGGAAGGTCAGTTACTTGGAGACCTGGTAGCCGAGGCTAGAACTAAACTGCGATGGGAACCATAGCGTGCTTACCACACTGGCAACAAAAGATCGCCGCTTGCATAGTCTTGCGTCAAATTTTGTTGGTTAGTTTGTATGAATAACAACTCAACAACGAGAGATTACCGCCAATTTATTTTTGATATTCATTTTGAAATATCACTTTGGTTTTGGGCATCAAGGTTTCGCTAAAATTCAGTAAATTGTAAGGTCAGAAAATATCATTATTTTTTAATTTCTCATACTGAGGAAGTATTGCAATCGTGTCAAATTTTCCATATCTAGTTTCGATATATATGTACGTTTTGAGGTCCCCTAAGTTCGAAAAAGTGGTTTTTAGAAATTTGTGGTGTATATGGGAGGGGGTCAGCAATATTCAAGAGCGGAAATTCGTAGAACTTGATATTTAGTTAAAGTGCTATAAAGTTTACGTGACAATAAAGTTTTGATCAAAATCGGTCAGCCGGAAGTAACATTTTACTGACTGGATCTTTCAGTTTTTTGCGAAAAATCATTCTCTCGGAAAAAAAAAATTGCTCCAGCGATTTTCTTTAAACTTATATTAACGAGCTATAATGAGCTACAACTTTTGTTTGAAACATTTTTTTCTAGAAATTTATTTAGGACGTGTTTTGAGGAGGAGTGGGGATATATTTTCCACTAAAGTGTTATTCCACTTTAAAGCATTTTATCATTTACAATATTAATTACAATGAAGTGTGGTGCCAAAATTCCGAGTTTCTACCAAATTTGTTCACCGGAAGTGCCAATTTACTGAACAGGTTTTTCAGTTTTTGTGATTTCTCCATAAAAACACGGACGGTTTTAAACACTAATAAGAATTATAAGTGTGTGAACAAAACTTGCCATTTCAGAAAATTGCAGTAAGAGAAAGTCACACCAAATTTATACTAGTTGAAAATGACTGATCATTTTTTTGTTTTAACTCGCTATTTTGAATAGATGCAAATGGGTTGTTCATTGTATTTGACACATTTATTCATGAAAATTTATTTATTTGTTCACGATGTGAGATAAAGCTTTGACTTTGCAGGAGAAATTTATTTCAAAATATTGTACAGTTGTTTCATTTGTAAATATTAATGACAATTACTGGTAAATATTCAAATTTGAAGAAAATTTTTCTAGTAGTTAGTTGAATTTGATGTTCCAGTTTTATATTGACCAGTTCGTCTATTGATTTAATATCTATAAATGTTAAAGAGGCAATAATCTAGAGGTAAAAACCATACATTTTACTGAAATAATACTTTAGAGTAAAGTATACGCTACTATTCCTTCAAAACCCCCAAATAAATCAATTTTATCGAGAAAATTCAATTAAAAGTAAAGGACTTTTATGTAAAAAGATACAGTATAGGAAGTTTAAAGAAAATTGTTGAAGCCGTTATCGAGAAAATCGCCCAAAAACTGAAAAATACAAATCAGTAACGTCGCCACTTCCGGTTGATGGATTTTCAAATGCGATGATAGGTATGTAAACTGAGAACCAAATTTGAGCTTTCTGCGATTTTCGTGATTTACATATTTTATTCGCACAACACAAAAACACACAGAGAGGCCATTCTCAAGAAAAATTTTTTTTGTACCTAGATGTGTCGTGCCTTTACTCTGCGATCAATGACAAAGGAGTTAATAAGCTGTGTGTTAATTAATGTTGTAGTTTTTTAACTTGCGATGTTGTTAATTATATAGCTTATTTCATACTACTGTTATGTCTTGACGAGTAAGAGGTTCGCGGCAATGAGCGCAGAAGGGTCTGGGCGAGAGCCCGCCTGGAGCGGTCGCGGGTGCAGATCTTGGTGGTATTATCAAGTTACAAACATGTATTTCTGGTGAAAACTCAATTACTAAATTTGACACGATCGCAATAGGTAGGAGGAACTCGTACTAGGAGCAAAAGAAAGTAAAAATGAATACGTTTTATTGAACAGGAAATAGAAATAAAAATATAAATGAGATGTTTATACGGCAATTGCCAGAGGAGTTTTTAAATAAAAAAGAATTCTTTGTTGCTCTACGTTTCGGGTAGAGCTCTGTCAAATTTGTTGAAGAAAAGGTACATTATTGTACCCTATTGTAGTGAAGAAAAAGTGCATAGATTTATAACAAGTAAAAAAAAATTTTAAATTAAAGAAATAGAACAGAATAAGCGTGAGTTATTAAAAACCAGAAATTATATTACAGAAGTGACAGTTAATTAAATGAAATGATATTAAGAATAAGAGAAAGTAAAAGATAAGATACATTTAGGGTAGGAGAGGAGTTACATTGAGAATGTTGAGATTGAAATGAAAGAGTATTTTTAAAATTAGAAAAAAAATGTTAAAAGGTGGGGAGGGGTAAGAAAAATGATTATAGTGAGGCGCGGCAATTTCAAATTTGGAAGAACAAATTACTGGCGAGTGCCTTTGTAAACTTGTTCCACATTTGAAATTTCTACGCCTCATTATAAACATTTTTCTTATCTCTCACGCCTTTTAACAGTTTTTGTTTTTTTTATTGGATTTTAAAAATACTCTCTCCTCATTTCAATTTGAACGTTTCAGCGTACTCCTCTCCAACCCTAAAGTATCTTTTAATTTCTCTTATTGTTAATATAATTTCATTTAATTAACTGTCAGTTTTGTGTTACAATATTTTTTTTTAATACCTTATGCTCAATCTATTCTGTTAATATTTCTTTAGTTTAAACCCTATGGCGCAGTAGCCCATGAAGGGCCAAGGCTTGGCAGACGGCGATTTGAATAGGGGGGCGTGTGGTAAGCACGCCGCAGATCCCACGCCGTTTAGTTCCGGCCTTCGCTACCTAGGGCGCTACCAACTATAGCTTCCCACTTTTATAACGATGCTCGGTCAACACCACATTGCCCTCACGGGAATCGAACCCTGAATTCTCGCACGAAAGGCGAGTGCGCTAGCCACTAGACCATCGCGTGAGGACCTTTAATATAAAATTTTCTTTTATTTGTTATAAATCTATGCACTTTATCTTCACTACAATATTGTATAATAATGTATCTTTTCTCCAATAAATTTTGCAAAGCTCCTGAAGAAGGGAGAAAAATGGTACCCGAAACGTAGAGCAACAAAGAATTCCTTTTTTTAAAAAAAACCCCTCTGGCCATTGCCGTATAAACATCTCATAATTTTATGGCCTGAGGATTTGAAAACCAGAAATAAAAATATTTTTATTTTTAGTTGAAGGCACAAAACGAAGGAAGGAATGGAGCTGTTATTATTACTTTTAATATTAAACTTATGTAATATCATCAGACCAGAAGCTACGATTTCACCACTAAAAACTACAACTTCACCAACACCTTACCAACCCAATTGGGATAGCCTTGATAAAAGACCTTTACCAGTATGGTTTGATAAAGTTAAAGTTGGAATCTTTATACACTGGGGTGTTTATTCAGTACCCAGTTTTGCTTCTGAATGGTTTTGGAATGATTGGAAAGGTGAGAATTTTCCTTTTTTTTTTTTACCCGTATTGTATTTGCTATTACTTTCGTAATATTTTCATTCAGCTCCTCAGAAGAAAGAATGCAATCGTAACTCTTTTTTTTTATGTTACGCTTGAAGAAACTATGGAATTATACTATACATAATTGATTCAAGATTTTTCTTTTTAAATTATTTATATTATAAACCGTTTCTATCATGATCTTTTAACTAATGATAATTTAGACTGTTATTTTTTTTTTTTGCAATTTTTCTTTTAAATTTTAGGCAATCCTCCACCAAGTAAATCAAAGCAAATACTAATCAACAAGTTTATGAAGAAAAATTATAAACCAGGCTACTCGTACCAAGATTTTGCTAAAGATTTTACAGCTGAATTCTATAATGCTACAGAATGGGCTGAAATAATTAAGAAATCAGGAGCTAAGTAAGTGTGTTTTTTTTTTTTTGAGGTTACTAGCTTAACTTCAATTAGTTTCTAATGGAAGTTATTTTTGGGTTTTATTGAAATATATTTATTATGTGACCATTTACTGTTAAAAAATAATAATAGAATGCACTAGTAGAGACTTCACATAATGGTTTTGCCATAGATGCCTATTATCAGCTTTGACCTTCCTCCAATTAGATAGTAGACCAGTGGAACATAATAATTGTTTTTATCGTATATTACTTTAAATAACAATCGAAAATCATTACGAACCGAACTTTTCCCTTTTAAATGAATGGTATAGGTTATCATGTCGGATTTTCGAACTTGAGTATCTGGGATTACATTTTATTAGCTTCAATTGTATGCAATATACATTTCAAAAACTCTTGCTTTAAAGATAGATTTTTTCTACTAAACGTTTAAAGTTTTTTAATATTCTACGGTGGTGAAACTATGTAAACTGAAATGTTAGTTTTTAGAGATAAGATTAACGTCTCATCTGGGTCCAGAATCTCTCAGAAATTAATTTTCCCTAACGAATGTTACGAATAAAACTGGCTGGCCTTTTTAAATGAATTAAATGTGCTATAAAATCATAGTGGCTCCCTTAAATGTAAGTGTTTTAGTTAATGTATAGATGTATTCGTGTACAATGTGGAAAGTGTCAGTATGAGTGATGATAAGCTCTGAGTACACTAAATAATTGCACATATCAGCGAATATGTGCAGTATCGATCTTGTTGGCGTCAGTTTTAGTATGTTTGTATCTTTAAGGCTGGGATACTCATATCTAGAACCTTGGAGAAATAATAAGACTATACTAATTATATACATGAGAATAATCTCTTTCAGAAGTATAATATATCCTACGACTTAAGAAAAGTTGAAGTCACTTCTCTACACGATCTTGATAACTTTACTCTGACGATGGATGAAAATCCGAAACCATTCATGAATATTAGAAATAATATAATACTAATTTAAAATTTGTTTGTATCTGCTTGGACCGTCAATGGAAGGTATTGAGTGTCTTCACCAGTGGCGGCTGGGGCAGGATATATTTATTAAAAAATTCCCGAACCTCTAATTATTGGAGGCAATTTCAATGTTCATCATCTAAATTTCGGATCAAGTGTCGATGATAATAATGGGAAAAAACTTATGGAAGTAGTCGAAGAAAAAATTTATTTAAATGACGGGTCACCAACCCTGGTTAAGTATATAAATCATATTAATCATTCGGCTCTAGATTTAAATTATTACTCACACTTTAATGGCAGATTTTAAATGACCGAATGGGCTCTAACCATTTGCCAATTTTAATTACTAGCAATACCAGACCTTTACCAAATATAATAAATAATATTCGTAGAAAATGGCGTGTTAATAGAGCAGAATGGAATAATAGGCAGAGTTATCAATTAAATTTTTTGTCCTTATTAAATAGTTACTCTGCAGAATCGATTAAATATAACGATCTTATTAACATTATAAATAAATCAGCAGAAATGTCGATTCCTCAATATAAAATAAAAGGTTGTTCTTCAATTATCAAAGTATGCTGAAACTCGAAATGTGAGGAATTAATCAAAAAAAGAAAAGATTGTTATAAAAAATGCATTAACATCCCGTGTCTTGATAATTTTTAGAATATCAAAGAATAGCATCTACAGCTAAAAAAATTATTAAAGACGCCAAAAAAAATCTTGGGCCACCTTTTATAGCAATTTAAACCGAAATGTCCCCATTAAGCAAATCTGGGAAAAATTAAAAAATTCAATCTAAAAATTCTTTCTTTTCCTCCTTAATTACTGAGAACTGGGTTGACGATTTCATGAATTCACTCTCTCCTCCCTTTGTTCAGAATTGAGTTAAATTCAAAAAAATATATGTGATGATAACTAACTTCTTAATCCATTCACATTAAACGAATTTAATAAAGCGGGTAAAAATAGTCCCAACACAGCATCTGGTGAAGGTAACATACATTATTTAATGTTACATAATATGCCATTCGAAGGAAAAAAAATACTATTAAAATTTTTTAAAGAAATTTGGGCCTGTGGTGAAGTTCCAGAGGAATGAGTATAAAATTATACCGCTACTTAAAAATAATAAACCTAAAGATCATTTCAAATCGTACAAACCTTCCTTAGCTTCCTGAGTGATGAAAACATATGAAAGATTGATCAAAAACAGATTGGAATGGTGGTTGTAATTTAATGACAAATTGCCCAAAACACAGTTTAGATTTCGCAGAGGTCGGTCAGTGAAGGATTGCCAAGCAGAATTAGTCATGGATATGCAGCTGGCACTTTATAAAACAATTCTCTTTTTGTTTCTAGATATCATGGGGGCATTTGACAACGTACGCTTACCAAAATACCAACGTACTTTGTACTAAATAGGTAGATATAGGCTTGCCCTCTCGGCTCGTTGTTAACATAATAAATCTGTTTCAGAAAGGAAATTGTATATTGCTTAATGCCAAATGATAGAACCATGATGGTCTTGGTTAGGTCTTCGCCAGAGGTGGTATCGTAAGTCCGTTATTATACGCCTTTGCAGGCGTTTTATACAGTATGCAGATGATTCTGCCTCTATTTTGTAGAGTCTTCTACTATGGAATGTATAGAAAAATTAGATATGGCTATACAGTTTTTAAATGACTGGACTCTGAAACATGGGCTCACAATATCGGAGCCTAAGTCTATTTTTTGTGTTTTTCTAGGAAACGAAGGATGCCACTGGGAGATAATGTTATATTAGGTGGCCACCCTTTTAAAATTGTGAAGGAAACCAGTACCTGGGACTTACTTTAGACAAGACATTAACTTGGAAGCTTCATATCGAGACAGTACTGAGAAAAGCGGGTCTTTACTTGAATTTATTAAGAGCTATTTCACATCATAAATAGGGAGCAGATTCTAATATCTCTTTGCTCTTTTATAGAGCACCAATATGGACCATTTTTTACTTCGGCTGCTCCTTATGCGGACAGGCGAGGAATTCTTTGTTACTCCCATTGTAGGTGTTACAAAATAAGAGTCTTATGCTCTGTTTGGGCCTTTTGGGGAGCACACCGATAGATGTGTTCCATTCAGAATGTGGGGAGCTGTTTGTCGAACAAAGAAGGCAATTATTATGTAACAGATTTCTTATAAAAATAATGTCTTCCAATAATGAATTATACAAAAAGCTTTGCCAGTTGAATTTAAAAGATCTTCCTCATAGCTATGGAAACATAAAAATTCTCCTCTCTTGGCTGGTGGTTCCAGAAATGTTGCTCCTCGTTATTAATTCTTCTGATAAACTTGCTGGCACAATTAACCAAGCAATGCCTCATGTAATATTTTTGGAACATTATTCGAAGTTCCCAGGGCAAATAAGAAATCTTATTTTCTTGAATGATTTACAGGAAATAGTTCCGGGATCCTTTAATTTACACAGAAGGCTCTAAAATGAATGCAGAGGTGGGAGATGTATATTATGATCCTCTTACAAATGCCAGTTTTAAGTTTAAACAACTGGAGAACACAACTGTTTACACTGCGGAATTAGTGGCTTTAAATGAAGCTTTGATCATTCTCTATCACTACCCTTCATCGATTTATCCATTATTAGTGGCAGTAGAAGCGCATTGCATAAAGTAGAAAATTGGCATTTGAGCCACGAAAACAAACATTTGGTCACAAACATAGGTAAAACTCTTTATCAATTGCAGGCCCAAAACAAAGTTGTACATCTTATATAGATAAAGAACCACTGTAGTATTCGGGGCAATGAATCGGTGGATCTGTTGGCTAGAACAGCTGCCACAGATGGGGTGTTACTTGATATAAAATTACCGCATACTGACTTGAGAAGCTGCGTTCGATTCCATGTTGAGAGGGCGAGGCAGAACCAGTATACTGAGTCTACCAAGGGTTTCTTTTATACAGAACTGTTTCCAAGAGCAGCGCATACTTATGGTACAAGGGAAAATGTACACCAAAAATGTTAGCAATGCACATTAGTAGGTTGCGCCCTAATCATGAGATATGTAAGAATTTCTACACAAAATAGGTAAAACTTCCTCGCCTTCATGTAGCAACTGCGGTGAGACTGAAAGTTTGGAACATATTATTATGCAGTGCAATAAATACCAATCAAAAAGGAGCGAGATGTTTAATAAATTGGAAAAGATTATCCCGCTTTCCTCTTACGAATAAAGCATTGCTTTCCTGTGATCATTATGAAGTGTATGAAAGTCTTGGAGAATACATGTATTTAATTTATTGTGGATATCCAGTGTAGCATGTTTTCATCTAGCTCTTGCTTAGTTTTAGGAATTAGTTTAAGGATTACGGGGGGGCGAGGAACATTGAGTACTCCCCTCAGGTGTGTATTGTGTGAAACATAATGTGTTTGTGTATGTGTGTGTGTGTGTGTGAGAGAGAGAGAGAGAGTGAGAGAGAGAGAGTGAGCGAGTGAATGGGGCCTGTATTATTACGTTAAGAATATGTCTGTATATAGAATTGCATTTTAATATTTTTATGGTTACAAGTATTTATTAGAATGAAAGTATAGCGTGATTGTAGCTTATTTTTTGTTTTAGATTGTATTTATAGAGGAATGTATGATTGGTGCGAATGAGTGTGTGTGGGGGGGGGGGGGATATCGGCCAGGGGCGGCAACTTTTGGTCATACATGAAGTCTTCCTGCACTATTTTAATTTAGGAAGCCAGCCACTGTCCGGGGCGGGTCTGAGCCGGGATTGGTTACCCCGGTAACCGTATGATTGTGAATAAGAAAGAAGTGTGAATAGTAGAAATATTTTTAAATTAGGTTAATTACTGAGGAGACAATTAGTGTGAATGTAAGAATAGGTATGTTTGTATTCATGAAATATGTATGCATGTATTTATTAATTATTATGAATGTGATATGAAGTTGTAGATGTGCATATGCTGGATAACGGCAATTGTGAAGGTGTAATATGCACCATTATGGCTTATGGCGAAGGCTTATGCCAAAAAAAAAGACACTGCAGCACCCCCAAGAAAATAACTACAAAAATTTATTTTTAAATTTATAATAAAAAAAAATAACGTAACAATCTTTGCATAATTATTATTTAAATACCATTAATAAATCCGTGTTTAAAAAATAATTATTTCATCGAGCGTTGCTTGCCGCTGCCCAATTTGCAGGTAGCTGCTCGCCCGGGCAGCGTTGATTGAAATTGTGTGCGATTTTATAAGTTATAATAAACGAAAAATATTTTAATTGTGTTCGTTAAAGGTTAAAGGCAAAATATTTTTTTTATTCAATATTATTTTTTATAGAATAAAAATATACAATACAATCAATATTATATCAAGATGAGTGTTAGTGGTGAATATTTAAAAAAAAATTAAATTTTCTCAATTGACATTACCCAAAAAAATTAAAAAAAAACAAAGGTCTTTCATTCCTTAATTATAATGAAACCGTTAGGAATGACATTATAATGAACCATTAGTACAGGATTTATTAAATAACTAATTTTAATGAAAAAGTTATACAAAAATTTTGTGAAGCTAAAACTCGAAGAATGGATTTTATATTCAAATGATTAAAATTTTTTTTTTATATCAGTTATTTGAGAAATCATGTTTTTTGTATAACAGAAAATATCCATGTGCGCATATATTTTTAATTAAATTGATTTGAATTTAGACATGTTTCGTTTTACTCATGCAGCACGCCCACTTGCCAACTTCAAGGCCCGCTACTGGACTCTTCTCTTCCAAGTTGTTAGGTCGTAATAATTAGGTCGTCTGGGAATCTTGGGGAATGAGGAGGAGATAGATAGGTTTGCCAAATTAGGCATCCCTCTCCCCTTCATTGGTCTTGATTATGCAGTTGGTGTGTCTTTGGGCACATATCTGTCAAGCTTCTAGGCATGGACAGTTTCACTGCATTCATCCTTGTGGATGACTCACAGGGTTGTCGGCAGTCAAAGGTGCTCATTGGGTAACCGGATTAGGGCGGTTAGTGAGATGTTGTGTTTTTCACGGATCCTTCTCGGGCAACTGGTTGGATCCCTTAATGGACATTGTGATTCAAGAAAACTTCTCTACTTATTGGAGCTCGTGGCAGACCGCCTGTATAGAATTAGTGAGGCGGAGGAAGAAACCCCATCCATCTTATAGAAGATTGCTTGGGTTGTGAGGAAATCTGGTTCTACGCTATTGGTCGGAATAGGATGTCTGTGGAAGAGCTTATTAGCGTAAGCTTTTTAAGGCTAAGGTCCGATTTGTTCAGAATATTATTAATCTTGGTGGGTTAGACCCGATTTTAGTTCAAGGCTCCGTTGTGTTGTTTATTTGGGGGAGGGGTAACATTTTTTTTCGATCGCCAATAAGAAAACTGACTTCTTATTTTCTTTTTAGATATGTGGTACTCACCAGCAAACATCATGAAGGATTTGCACTTTGGCCGTCCAAATATTCATACAGTTGGAATTCAATGGACATTGGTCCGCATAGAGATATTATTGGTAAATTTGTCTGAATGGTATTTTAATTTATTAGATTTTAATGCGAAATTTTTTCTTATAATCAAAATGTTTTAGGTGAATTACGCAAGGCTATATTAAAACAAGGTGGAATTCGTTTCGGTTTATATCATTCACTTTATGAATGGTTTCATCCGTTGTACATATCTGATAAAAAAAATAATTTCACTACTCAGGATTTCGTTAATAGTAAAATATTTCCAGAAATGAAAGAATTAGTAAGTTTAAGCTAGAATTTGTATATTATATAAATATTGTATTTATTATTGCTTTAAGATGTGTTAATTTCCTACACTTTTTAAGGTGCTTAATTATAAACCAGAAATATTTTGGTCAGATGGTGAATGGGAAGCCGGAAGTCAATACTGGAGATCTGAAGAGTTTTTGGCATGGCTTTATGACGAAAGTCCTGTAAAAGATACTGTCGCTGTAAATGATAGATGGGGACATAATACATTATGCAAACATGGTGGATATTATACATGTTCGGATAGATTTAATCCGGGTATGATTTAGATAATTTTTCATTGTTATATGATCATAAGAGGCGTTAATTTCTTCGTTGTTTGATTGCCTTTTACTTGTGCTTTAAGTCTCTCCATCACTAAGTCAATATAAATAATAATTGTTGCCTCTTATTTCTACACTTCTCTCCAAATTTGCAGCCAATTAACTTTTCTTTATTTAAGATCATACATTTGGTTGGAGGAATTTAGTGAGTCTCTAAGTGGAGATCATCTAAGCTTCACATTCTATGCTCTTTAACTACCCTAAATCCTGTTTAAACGTAGCTAATCGTACCTAGTTCTTTTACTTAGTCCTTTTTTTATTCACTATAACGGTATCGAAACATAAACCAATGGCGCAACAGTCCATGAAGGGTCAACGTTTGCCAAAAGCTATTTTTATTTTTATTGAGAGTAGGATGTAGGTAGACAATAGTCTTTTTAAATATCTTGTTCTATTACTATAATAGCAAAGAGTATGGCCTCGAATTTCCCTAAAGAATCAGTAGATTCCGCCATATGAAGGCTGATAGTGGAATGATAATTTCCAGGAAGATATTCCGAGTTCAGAAATACTTTTTATTGAAAATCATTTGATTTCATTTTAATGAAATTTGTAACCATCAATTTTTTTTTATATATAGGTACTTTGCAGCCTCACAAATGGGAGAACGCCATGACGCTTGATAAGAACTCTTGGGGTTATGTCAGAACTTCTAGACTGAAGGACTATCTGTCAGCAAGCGAATTAATAACAACACTCATAATGACTATTGCTTGTGGAGGTATTTAATTAAAACAATAAATAAACATTTCTTAACTTAAAAATTAAATTAAATTTGTTAACATATGCAAACAAATGCTACAATCTTGTTATGTTTAGGATATGAGAAATATTAATTGAAAAAGTTGGGAACCGATGAGCTAAAATTATATAGATCATTATTTATAATGCTAAAAAACTATTGTAGGTAACATTCTAATCAATGTGGGTCCTGCTAAAGATGGTACTATTGGACCAATTTTTGAGGAACGCTTAACTCAGTTAGGAGATTGGTTGAAAGTGAATGGGGAAGCTATATACGGATCTCATCCTTGGGAAGTTTGCCAGAATGATACAACTACACCAAACATCTGGTATAAAAGCAAAATTAGTTAAATTGTTTTGTGGCGAGACAAAAATTATAAATCTATTTAACTCTTTCATTCATAATTTAGGTATACCACCAAAGACAATGCTACCACATTGTATACATTAATGTTACATTGGCCACAAAATAATGTACTTTATTTAGCATGTCCAGAGATATCAAAATTATCAAAAATCACAATGCTTGGAGTTGATGATGAAAAATTACAGGTATTTTTAGCAATTACTTAAATTGTATAATTATTTCAATTTGTTGTTATACATTTAAAGAATGCGTTTTAATTGTAGGCAACGATGACCGCTAAGAAAATGTTGAAAATCAGTTTACCAGATAAAACCAAAGTGAAGAATGAGTGGGCGTGGACTGTTAAAATTACTAATATAAAACTTCCTTAAATTAATATTATAAAAGTATTTAATATTTAGGCAAAATTATAGTATAACCAATTTCTTTATTGTTTCAATCCTCTTACATTAAATTTACTGGAAATTTGAAAGATTCACAGAGAAGCATTGAATAGCATAGACATATAGAATGTAACAATTCAACAAAATTTCATCATAAGCGAGAAAATTTGTAAAGAAAAATAAGTATGTAAAAAAATGTTATTAAATTACTCATTTATTCGAAATCTTTTATTCAGTATACTGAAACGTTTTTCACTTTATTTCAGGTTAGGTCCTCCGCGGGCTCCCTCCTCGTCTCGTTCGTTCCCTTCCCAGTGATATTTTTTTTGCTTGGAGATTAGATTGTTGCGTGTGAGCATTATAGCACTGCGACCTGAAAGATCTGTTGTGCCTTCTCATTACACTATAGGCCTCCGAGCAGTGTACTCTAGCTTCAGACAACCGGGTTTAGCTGCCGATCACCGGAAAGTCAGCTGTAGAGGCTCCTAAGAAGTGAAAATCTAAGGGCAGCATGAAGGATTCGAACCCGAGACGTCCGCGTTGCTAGTCCTGCTTGTTACCACTGGGCTAATCCTTTCCTTCTCTCTTGGCTTACGCCAATTAACTAGGGGCGGAGATCCTAGTTTGTGTTCAGTGTTTGTCCTTCTTTGTAAACGATAGAGGGTCTGCAGTTTAGTGTATTGTGTATTGTTCTGACGAAGTGCTTGGAGTACTGAGCTGTGGTAACACGTGGGGTTGCTACTCGCCAAGTATCTGCATGCAACAGATACCTCTTGCGGGCGCTTCCCAGCTTAACAACAGAAACTTTTGCGCGCCCTGACTAGCCTGAAACCTAGACGCACAAATTACACTGAAAATTTGGCGCATCCCAACCGTAACTTATGCGCGTTCCAAACCGAAACAGATACGCATCCCAACCGAGAACTACAGCTCTCCCACGTACAGCTAGGGATCTCTTAAATCGACTGTGTCAGAAATTCCGCATGACACAGCAAGACAGCAAGGCAAGTTATTACTTCCTAAAGTAACCCAGTTTCAGGAAGGCGCCGTTATAATTCAGCCTATGTTACCCCTGGCTGCAAACCTCTATGGGCACGGTACGCTTGACACCCTGTTTTAAGAGGGCGTATCTCTGAGGTTACCCTTGGGGGACACCTCTATAGATGACCAGCGGGTACCCTCGTTCCGCTGAGAACTTTTATCGACGTCCAGGTCTAGTGCCGCCGACTTTAGTGGCGAAACAGAGCCACCTCGTGAAGGATGCAGTAATAGTAAAAGCTGCGCTCGGACGGTCTTGATGAATAGATGTGAAGCCTGCTATTCACCCTGGGGGCTTGCCACGCTGAACTGGAGAAGACCCCTTGAGCCCAACCGAGAACTATGCGCGCCCCATACGATAGCAATGCGCGCAAAAACGTGACGTCTGCCCAAAACATCTGCACTGAGTTACTCTGTACCATCCCCCTTGTGATCCACCCAATCAGAAACATACGCGCGTACCAACAGAAACGCTAACAAAACAATCCCAAAAATGAGAGTGAGCACCCACGGCTACCTACATACTTATTTTCACATGCTACTAGCCCCCACACGCCAACGCTGATCACTAAGATTACGTCATCCACATTCGTAGAATGTAGAAGAACCTCATGAGTAGAATGTAGAACACCGAGAGTATAGAAAACCCATCGTGGTGAGTAAGTGAGAATGTTCTCATAATTAGCCTTTGCATAAGTGGTTGGAGAAGAACGTCGGGCTCTAATCAATACAGATGCCGTGACGCTTCAGAACCGTATCCGGCCACCGCAGAACGGATTCGGATAAACTTCTAGCCTACTTGTATTACCGTCGAGGCGCACATCACTATCTACCACGAATGGCGGAGGTATGGGTCCGGAGACTCTGCATCTGTGCCATACGCGCTCATATGTCCGTCAAAGTTACCACTTCCCGGTAGCGAACTGAAGAGTCACGGCATTTCCACTGAGTAGAGCACAACGTTATTCTCCAGTCACTTATGCAAAGGCGCAAAGACTAGTTGTGAGAACATTCTCAGTTGCTAACCGACAATGGTTTCGTTTACCCTAGGGGTTCTGCACTCTACTAATGATATTCTACATTCTGCGAATGCGTATGAAGTTCCAATAATACTAATTAGCTATTATTTAATGTAATCTATCACAATATTTAGTAAATATTATTTGAAAAATTGATTTTTTCTTTTTTTTTTTTTACTTATTTGCTAACATTTTTTTATAATCACGAATTTCGAAAAGCGCCCACCTCGGACGTTTCAAAATTTTCAGGTAACAAAAAAACTTAATTTCTTTCAAAGTGAATGGAAACTAAAAGCGGGAATTCCTCTAAAGCTGCTGCCCATTGGGCTGCATAGTAACATACCAAAAACGTTTTCTTTGATTTCAGTGATCAGCGATAGAGTGTAGGGGGCTAGTACATGAGGAAATAAATATTTATATTGAGCCGTAGGTGCAAACTCTCATTTAAGGAACTAATATCGGCGGATCGGTTTTGCGATAGCGGATAAATCGAAAATTAGCAAGCGTCTTAAAAGATCACATTAAAAGATCAAAGATGATGGCTTAATGCACGGCTCCTTGTGGCACCACTAGGAAGAGGCTTCGGTCTTGCACTGGGAAGGGCTAAGTGCAGAAAGCCTAAAGAGCAATGGTTTATGCACGCGCAAGTGCTCGGCCTCCACAGTATGCGTGTACTACCAAAACCCTACCCACCGAAACTCCCCCTATCTTACGGTACACTACCTCGAAACCGTTTTTCACTTTATTTCAGCTTAGGATCCTTACTGCTTCCTCTCCTCGTCTCGATCCTTACCTTTTCCAGTCGACTTTTCTTGCCTGGTGGTACTTCCTAAGCATATTGTTCCATTTTAGGGAGGAAGTGTGGGTGGAACCTGTTCTAGGGACGTAGCTGGAAGAAGATAGTGTTATGTTCAGCGTAAGTACAGAGTATGAGTTCTAAGTAAGTTGGTAGGAAATACAGAATTGAATTCTCATTTTTTCTGTAGAAGCATTTTTACTTTCACGTATTCCTAGTAGGAGGAATCAAATTTTCGAAATTGAGTTTTACCGGAAATTCCCTAAATATGATATGATATGTTTTTAGCAAATGTTCTCTATGTATGGTTGTGTGTGTGTTTTAACAGAATATCTCAAAAACGAAGAGTCGACACGAAGGTGTCTAACTATCGTAGAAAAAAAAAATCTCTGGTGTGAAACACTCACACGACTTTTTCTTACTCCAATTAATACGATTTAATCAAGAAATTTTCTTTAAAATTGCACCGTCACAATGTTTAGTTGGCTGGCCATAAAAACGATGGTGGGTATTTCACTTGTATACCTGAGTATCCTTATGTGGAGTGCTACATGTCAAAATCAACAAAGCTTATTCAAATTGAAATTTAAATCAGAACCCCTCCAAAATCAATTTTTTCAGAATAATGTTTCAAATAAAAGTGATAGGTTTCTAATGGGCCTGTTTTCAAGAATATTTATTAATGTTTACAAATATTTTTATTAAAATAAAAATAAAATATTTAAAGAATATTAGTAAAGCGCTAATAACCACAGTAGTTGATGCGCCAAAAAAAAAAAAAAATTAGTAAAATAGAATAGTAATAAAAATATTTTCATTGTTTGCTATTAATTTAGTAATTTATTTTTTCAAAATATCTCGAGAACTTATCTTAATCAGTTATGAAAACAGTATTTTTATTGGAACCAAATAAATGGATTTATTTTATGCTTATGACATTGTATTAAGATGAACCACCTCATCTTCTACAGAAAATAATTGATAAATTTGTTTATCATTTGCGAGTTATAGAATCTAATGATTAATCTTGTTGAGTGCAAAATTATTTGGTTTTTGAAGGAGTGGGTTTTTAACAGTGAAAATATAGATTGGATAGCGGTTTGAAGAGCTGATAAATGCAGCGAACTTTACACCTAGTCTCTCTGCGTATGGAGGTTTTCTTAAAAATAGCAATATCCCTAAATGTAAAATATGATTGCATTTTTGAGGTTGGCAAATCTATTGTCATGTTGCTGGCCCAGTTAAAGGTGTTTTACAAAGATTTGAGATTGCCTCCCTTCCCCCCCCAAATCTTTAGTTTAGCATATAAATTTAAAAAACTATATTGACTTACATCATAACTTAATTTGTAGGTCGCAGTGGAATGAGGCTCCCCCCCCCGATTCTATTCTACATCATAACTTTCCCAATTATAATTTGATGCAGGTTCAATTTGTCTCCCTTTTATTTGACTAATACCCAGGAACAATTCTTGAAGCATGACATGCTATTTTCCATTAATTCCTAATTCGCAATTATGCTCTACTAGTTCATCTTACATCCTTTGATTCCTGGGCTTTCAAATGTGGAAGATTAAATTGAACTTAATAGTACATAAATGCAATATTATTGCCTTTATGTTGAATAGTAAAACTCTTACTTACTTATCTCTGGTCACCACAGCCTGTGAAGGGCCTGAGCCTCAGCCACTATATTTTTCCATCTTTCATGGTCCCTCGCCGCCGTTCTCCAACTACGCAGGCCGACCGCCTCCAAGTAGTAGTCTACGTCCCTCAGCCATCTCAGCCTTGGTTTGCCTCGGTGCCTTCTCCCACCAGGATGCCCATATAATGCTTTCTTTGGAACCCTTATATCCTCCATCCGGTGTATGTGTCCCAACCATCGCAGTCTACCAGCTTTTATGCAAGAGACAATATCAGACTTCCCAAACAGTTCAGCCACTTCTTGGTTCGTCCTGATCCTGAAGCCTTCCTCTGTCCTCACAGGTCCAAATATTCTCCTTAATATGTTTCTCCCCCATCTACGTAACCTTTGCTCATCTGCTCTTGTCAAAACACACGTTTCTAAGCCATAGGTGACAACCGGTCTCAGCGCTTCTTATAAAGTCTTATTTTCGCTGCTCTTGACATATTTTTACTTCTAAACACCGCTTGAAGAGCCCAGAGGCATCTATTTCCAGCAGCCATTCGACCGAGAATTTTTTAGGACGCGTGCAAAAATATTGTTTCAGAGATATTTTCTATGTTAGCCTGCTTCTTTTTGTGGTCATCGACTGCTTTCGGGCTTTCGCTCATCATCAGGATATTTTTTGAAAACTAACATAGACTTGCACAGAACAAATTTAGTTGGTACACTCAACTAAATGAGTGTATCAAATTTGTACTGAAGTTTGGGGTAAATCAAATGGTGTTGACCTTGCCTCGCCTTGGCAATCGCATTTTCTCTCTCCTTTAATTTCAATTTATTCAGAAAGACTTCCAAATTACTTTTCCATGCATTGCAATCACTGAAATCAAATAGTGGGACCCCTATTTCCAAACACATATTTTCCCATATCTGATACCATGAAATCCTTTTAAAAATAATTTCTCAGCTACTAATTTCGGCAACCTACTTTCTGGAAGTTGAAGCATTTTAAATATGTAATTCATTTGTAACTTTATTGTATACCAAAACATGCTGTTTAAATTAGTTTCTAAGTCTATGATGTAATTTGCCGTATTACTTGGTAATTTAAATAATTTTTTAATAAAAAACCGTTACAAGTTTTCTCTGTTTCATATTGTTTGAACCCCCAAACCTGGGCCGCATACACATCACCGATCGTGAGGTTGGATTTTAAATTATAGATTTACAGATTTTTAATGTTGTTATTTTTTATGATCTTTAATGGGAATTGCATTTTTAATTTATTTTTATGTTTTCAATTCTTTTACTTATTGCTGTTTTTATAAAGGTTAATGCCGCATTTTACATTAATACAGTTATTTAAGAGGAAAGGAGTTTATAATTTTTTTGATGTAAAAGGATCAACTGGGCTAATGGACAAAAGTCCAATCCTTTAAGTTTATTACAGAATGATTGAAATATCAGTTTCATCTTGTAAAAAAAAAAAAGGTTGAACGTTTCCAATACCTGGGGACCCACTTATCAGAGAATAGTTATATCACTAGCAAATAACGGAACGTATAGGAGCAGCAAACAGGATGTTTAACGACATTAAAAAGAGGGTTTCTAAAACTGGAACTCATATTCTTCTGAGTCCTGAACAAAAAAAGATATATCAGATCCAGGGCAACAAGGACAAGGTTTCTGACTATGTAGAACATTCTGACAGAGCAGAGTAGGCTAGACCGCACTACACAAAAGAAGCAAGCCACCCATTGCCAGTACTCTTAACAATATGTGAGAAAACAAGAAACAGGAAGGCTGAAGAGTTTGCCGGAAAAAATTAGGTCTGCAGCAAAAGAGATGATGTCGTCCAGGAAACAGGATGCGGTTTAATCAATGGAAAAAAAGAAGCTCTACAAAATAAACTTGAATACTGAACTTTAGACTCTATTCAAATTGAATGAACTAGTAGATCCAGTGCATCTTCTGGATTGTTATTGCGGCTTGTGTTTCTAGAATGGATAATATTTTGAGGTAATAACCCCCATTCACCATTGTGTAATAGGAGTTTCAGGAGGTTTCAAATTAATAACTATTACTACTGTACTAAATTAATATATAATATACTTATGATTCAAAGGACTTGTCTTATGAGATTAAGAGACAGGGAGATAAACTGAAAGAGAGACTGAGAAATAGGCAAGTGCTGATGTGTAAACTCGATGTTTGTGTTTGGCTGATTGCACGAAAGGTGTCTCTGCTCTTGGAAGATGTTGATAGAATGGAGGCTTCCACTTGTTTTTTTTCGTTCAATTTAGACCCGTGTGGTAAGGAAAGTAGGACGGTGCTTCATTCGCAACATTTGGTTGGCTTCGTTTCCTTTTACACGAACTTGGCGTTCCTTGCGGACAACAGGGAACTAATTTGACTTGTCATATGCCATCACAATTGCATAACTGAATTATATATATACATAAACTTATCTAAATAACTCCCTAATGCAGCCATAATATTCTTACCAAATCAAGACTTTATCCTGTTTAATAAATAATTTACAAGTATTAATGTTTGAAGTGTGTCAAACAATATTTTTAGCAAAATCAACATTAAATCCGCCCCTTTAGAAGCTGTGAGAAAAGGTCATGTTTTATGATTGTCCCATTTTTTTTTCAATCAGTCATATAAAATTTATAGTTTTTTTAATTCTACCGATAAAATATTACTTAATAATCTCAAACTTTAAAATAAAATCAGAACAAAATTTAAAATGATTTCAATATGTTTAAATGTGATAGAGATCATAATGCCTGTTTACAAATATTGAATATCTTAGAGCTTTTTCCTCCAACAGTATTCTGTCATTTTATAAATAAATTAAAAGCCAAAACTCAGATCTATAGTAGTGGGGAGATAATTTCTTGGGTTTAGTGAAGTATTAAGATTGCAGGATGGAAAAGTGTTTTTTTAAATGTGTTTTTTTTCCTATGTATAAGTTTAAATCCCAATTAATAAATATAGAATTATATTAAGCGAGACTTAAATAATAGTAATCATTCTTTTATCCAGCAAACTGAACAATATGAAGGAAAGATTTAAAGATTGCTCAACTACTAGGAACTGATTGAATTGTTGGAATCATTAAAATTAATATCACTTTCATTTTCCAATGTTCATAAAAAGTTTCGAGTTTTCTATGAATTAAATCTGTGAAATGCGAAAATTAAACAAAAAATTGTATGTGAAGCTTAAGAAATGTTAATAAAAAAAAAATCAAATCAAATCTGCACTATATAAGAAACTTCTTTTTGATTACTTGTATAATCTTAAAGTTTAATTTTATTCGTGTTAATTTAAAAAATAAATAATAATTTTTTACGAATGCTTTTTTACCTTTGTTTTCGTACTTAGAGGTTGCTTCAGAATTCTCGGCGTTTGAAGAATTGGCAATATCACAGAAAAGAACAATAACCATCTAAATATAGCAAAATATTCCATATTTTTTATTTACCTGAAATTAGAAAAGCAATATTAGACATTTGGAAGGCACTAAAGTGGCCCCTGGATGATCAATTTTCACGTCAATATATTGCACAATAATATTGTTGGCCAACCCACACGGAGCAATATTATTGCACAATAAATTAGTTCAGGGTCTGTAGCCAACATGTGGAATAATAAGACAGCAACATTTTGAGACTGTGACTTAGCAGCATCCGGATAGTATTATCTATATTTAGAAAGCAACTGTTCGTACTGTTCATTTTTTTTTCTGTTGCTGTAATCTTGACTCTTGATATTCCACAAAGCGGGTAAGCTCCGATGCATTCTAAAATGAATTTTCTTTCTTCATCTTTTCTCTTTGTAGCCATCTTTAATAGATAAGTAGATGTTGACTCCAAGCCCGAACCAGATTGCGCAATACTGCCTACAGACGATGCAATATTTACTAGACTTGCACAATAAAATAAAAACTCTTTTTGATTGACTCAATATATTGCGCAATCTTTTGATCTGATCTAAAGACGGTCAATATTATTGTGCAATATATTGACATGAATATTGATCATGTTAATGGGACCACTTAAGGTAGTTTGCCTGTTCAAATTGGTAAGAGACAGAAAGGGCGGTGAATTAAAATTTTGATTTCGTATTAGACTTTTCTAAGTAATTAATATGAGTATTTTGGTGTTTAAAAAACAAAAATTAAAAAATTTGCATTTACAAATAAGGGTTCTAGAATCGAAGATCACTAAGTGATATATCATTATTTACCCATAAATTCATCAGAATATAAATTACATGTGAAGGCAGACCACAAAGAAAAAAGGAAGAAAATCCAGAAAAATGTTTGAAGAAATACGAACATCATAAAAAATTGAATTATCTTCATTGAAAGCAAGCATCGATCATTGTACAAATGGCAGATATGTGATTTTTAATTAATTCTTAGTAATAAATTCTTCAATAATTTCTAATAAGTAAAAAATTTCCATAGAAAAATTACTAAGGGCATTTGGATAATCTATAATTAGAAATTATGACTTTATAATTATCATTGTGTTTATTATATTAATTGATCATAATATCTCAAAATCAATTATAGATCGAGCATAGATTAATTTGAAATCAATTTAAAAAATTATTTTTTACACAATAAAAATGCAGAAATAATACATTAAGCTGTATTATATGTTTTAAGAAACATAAGAAAGTAGATAGGTACCTATTGAAAAAAAAAAATTCTCGTCATAATCACGCCATTTTGAATTGATGGATTTCAGTTGACCTAATTTATTCGTTTCATTGAAACAGCATTCGAAATTTTAAAATCTCATAAATCCATTTATTTTATTACAGTAGATAAAAGTGATATTTTTCTGATGTAGTAATTGATTCTGAATCATCACTCTTAAAAGATAAATTTTACAGGAATTTCTTTGAATCCATTTGACCTAATTTATTTCATTTAGTTAAATCAACCAGTTACTAAAAATAATAATTCTGTCTTATTGTGGATACTTAACTGCTTCATAATTTGTGAAATGAATTATCATAAATAATTATTAATTAATCCAAATTTTATTGATGTTAATTTTACCTGCGGGTAGAATTGGTGTTCACCAGAGTAGATCAACCGACGAGGAAGTGGGTAGAGGGACGCCGTCCATCAATGAGCTCATAATCCTGAATAATCATTCGGGTAATTGAATAGTATTAATGTAATTTTTGCGAAAAATGATTATTGAAATGCATATTTTAATACGTCTTTTTCTATTTTGATTTACTGCGTAATTAATTAATAATTCAACACATTCAATTTTAAGTTAAATTGTCACAAATGATCTCGAGAGAAATACTTTTAAAAAAGTTCACAAAAATAATATAAAATTATGTTAATAATTATTAATTTTTTTTTAATGTAAATTCATTTTGAATTTTATTAAATTAATATATAATTTTTTCGTGTCTTAAACCTTTTAAAGAAGACGCCATTTTTTTAAGATGCTCCAATTTTAAGACATTTATTTTAATGACTTAACTACCTAGGAAATAGAACTTAATAATAATGTAAGTTAGAAAATATTATTGTTAAATTACTAATAAAAATAATTTTTCAAAATAAAACAATACGATTTTATCAATTAAAATCCTGTTTCTAATAAAAATGATTTTTCTTTTCTTTATTTTGAAATAGAACCGTATAATATTCTACGGTTTTAATTTATGTGCGTAATTTGAAGAAATTGAATATCTTATACTCAAAATATGGAGATATTCAATAGTATTTGGTTAGATTTTTGTAATAATTTATCTGTAACTAACGGAATACCTTAAAACTGAGATTCTTAGCCTCACATTTAGAGGTTGTTCTAATCAAGCTTAAATTTTATCTAACTGATGGTTTTTATGTATTAATAAATTTCCAGATTATTTATCATGAAGTTTCAGGGCTTGGTCCGAAAATGGTTGTCATTTTTCTTCTTTTCAGTGGCTAAGTTCTGTAAAAAATGTTGTTCAAGTGATCTCAATTCACAAAATTGTGCTCCAGTTCTGTTTTGATTACTAATTGCACATTCTGAAAGATTGCTGAGCTGCAATCTTATTGTCAGTATTTTAGATTTTAATGAGTAAAGTTTTGAGACAATCTCAGGTGACTAAGAAACGTAATTTTCTTTATGTTGTAATACTTGGTACAGATTAGTTATTCTCTTTCAATAAAGTGATGTAATTTATTTTTTTTCTATTATCTTTGCAATTTTTTCGGGGAGTGTTAATTTTGTGTTTTGATGTGAAACAGTTCTTGACAATTAAATATTTTATTCAATTCTGGCTAAAATATATCTAGGTAGAAAATATTCTGGGGCTTAATTCGGTTTGTCATTTTATAAAGAATTTTAAAGTAAAATCTTCTATAAAAATGGTTTTGTACCTTTGTAATCTTTTATATTATAGCAAATGAAATTTACTATCACCTTTTAAATCTCTCAGTTGGCTATACATTTGAATAGATGATAGATACAAATGGATATTTGCAGAAATGTTACTAGTATGATATTGAAATAGTTAAATATGTAGTTGAATGGGTTTTTATCCTTCTTAAGCATGCTTCATTTTTCTTTAATTCTGATCGCTTTCGATTTTCTTCCAACGTTACTAGTGGTAACTTTTATGTAGAGATGTAGAAAGAGTTGCCTTCACTCTGGTATATAACAGAACTTAAAAATTGGATATCAACTTTTTGCAGAAAATTGATGAACTACACTTTGACTGCCGGAGAAACGAAATCTAAAACTGTTCAGAATTCAAGGAAAGAAGCACTACCAGGGCGGATAAAATCCCAGTTATCTTGGGTGACTGATTTAATTTCGCTAAAGTTATTCGAAAGAATAAAGGAAACTTGTAAATCTTTTCAAAGTTTACAAGAGCTTTGGTCATACATTCTTATGACCGAACCTCAACGTCTATTTTACAACATGTAGATACAATTTCAATTCAGATATATTCAGATGTTAAAAGAATTTCTAATTTTCATAATAATAATAATAATACTATTAGGATACGGAAATACAACCCATGCATATTGATGGTGCATACTATAGTATCTGTAAGGGAAATGATGGTATCGGAGATATTTTCCGTGATATCAGACCATCAGAAATGATGGTCTTTCATGAAAAGAAGATTGGTAATAATATGGGAACATAACCTAATCCGATTGAAAGAACAAGTCAAGAAAAAATTTCAGATTTCTTAAAAAAAATCCATCTGTTTTTAATGTACATGTGAAGACGGTTGTTCAAGTGTAGTCTCAAAAATTGTGTTTCTGGAAGAAAACTCTGTAGTTTTGGTTATGGTGTTCGAGTTTACAGCCTACAAGATGTGAAGAAGTAGCTCTTTATTAAATAGAAGATTTCTTTTTTCGAACTGTAAACTTTTTAATAACAATACTTTTACAAAAAAAACCTTTTAAACAGAAATAATTTCGTTATTCAATTCTGAAACACTATTGAATATTTTAAACAGATGTTGATCCCTCTTATACAGTTCATTTTATAATAGATTAGCATTCCAACAGTAGTTTTGTTATAGATAACCATGAAGGTAATCGTATTGGAATCGAAATTTGTTATTCCTTCATGACCCTTTTAATTACAGAAATGTCGTTGTTATTTTAATATAATTAACTACAGAATTAAACTGCTTTCTTTTCTAAGTCCAACAAAAGTTTTGTAATAATTACTAACAACATAAATTACTAATATGTGTTTTAGTTTCAGCAATTTTATTCATCATAGCATGCTTGTTTTTGCTGATTCCCGTATATTATTAAGGGATTGTGACTCAGTCACTTCTTGAACTCACTTTCCTTCTGAATTTTTGGAATTCAGCTTTATATATGTTGTAATTTCCACATTCGCGTAATAGAAAGTGAGTTAAATTGTTTTTAAAAAATATAGAAGAAGTAGGTAATAAAAAACATGGAACTTATTTTAAAATTGAAGGAAAATTGATTTATGCATTATAGAGTCCAGTTTGTGCACGATCTTTAAAATTTTGTTTATTATCCAAGCTTTTTCGGTGGTTTACTGTTTTCCATCTCAGAGAATAAATACTATTTTTTTCTTTTAAAAAAATAATGAATATTAAGCTTTAGTTAATATAAAATATGATAACAATAATAATATGGTTTTATTGATATATCTAATTTATATAACCACATGCTTATCATATATTTTAATATATTTTTTATTTTTTTTATCATTCATTTTATAAGCATATTTTTTTTATTGCTTTTATCTCGTTTGAACAATAGTGCACATTGTCTGAGTATGAAAGCAGTAAACCACCGAAAAAGCTTCAATAACAAAGTAGGTTTGTGAAACAAGACATCATCAATTTCCCTTCAGTATTATAAATGGATTCACGTCGGGCCAGTATCTATCTTAAATTTTAATTTTTGTAACTTATAGACTTATAAACTCATAAGTATTCAAAAATAAATATAAAAATATATAAATAAATGAATAAAAAAAATTATAATATTAATTAAATACATAAACATCTTTCTGATAGTTATAAAATTAATGATTATATTTGTAAGTTATTTGGTGTATAGTTATTAAGTAAGAATAACATTGTTATATTATTTACAAATTTATTCAAAATGCTGTAGAATTTATGCGAGATGCAGGTCAAGCTTTACATTTAGAAAACCAGTTTCTTGTATCTTGAAGCGTTGCTGGTCCCATAAACTGATGTGACTGATTGCATGGCCTAACCTGACGGCAGATTGCATTGTCTTTCTGTCATTTGGTTTGTTCCAGTTTGATAAAAGTAAGTTCGTTTAAATGGTCCATGTGCGAGCGATGACACACGAAGGTCAGGAGTAGGGGGTAAAATCTATAATCAGCCTTAAAGTGAAGGAAAATAATGTTTTAGTCAAAGTACCGTTACACGGGGTTTGTCAGTTTTTTTAAATAAATAACAATCTAATTATTATTTATAATTTTCACCCATCAGTAACCTATTTAAACCCAAGAAATGACATTTTTTTTAACTCATTCTCTTCCTTTAAGCTCATCTAATGCTATAGATAATGGAAGGAAACTCCTGACATATGCTCATATATATGTCCAAGTTTGTTTCTTTTAACGACCAACACTTTATAATTCTAATGTTCAACATCTCGTCATAATAATAAGAACTCTCTACATCTACTATGTACAGATACCCCTTTACCATAGTAGCTCTCAGTCGACATATTGTTTGAATAGTATTCTTATATTGTATGCATATCAGGGTTCGGTCAGAAAAACAGATTTTCAAATATTCGGCGATGTTTTGGCAATTTATTGCCTTCTTTAGCAAAACATTAATGATTTCTCTTGTAATTGTCGCTAGTTAAACCATATTTTTAAAAAATATCTAGTTTTTAAAATTAAAGTCGTTTTAAAAATTTTAAGCCCTGAAGGAAGCAATAAGTCCATTTGATAATCTCTTACGCAATCATTTTTTCATTCTCCAGAGTAAAATCATTTGAAAATTCTAGCAACTGATAACCTTCAGCATTAATGTCTTTAGAGTTTCTAAAATGATTTTTAATTGATTCATAAGACAAATAAATTTGTATTAAATTTTTTCCATATCACTAATTTCACAGTTAACATCTGTACTAATAATAAATTTAACATAGATGTTCTCTCTAACAGAATAATATAAATCGTTAAAATCTTTGCACCATTGATTACAATTAATATAGACAGGCAGAATATAAATTGAATCAAGATTAAATTTTAATTTAATAATGAATCTACTGGAAACATTATACAATGCAATATTATCTTTCTTACCAGCCTAATACCAATCACACTTCCACCTGAAATCTTCCCTTTATCTCTTTCATTGTTGCGGCCCAGACAATATGTTGAAATTTTAAAATAATATAGAAGGCAGTTAGTTTGTATCTTTTTCTTCAATGAAAGTTTCAAATAAAAGAAATATATCAAATTGGTTTACTTATTCAACGAAGTCCTCGATAATTCTTTCTCTGTCTCAAATCCATCAACAGACTCAGTGCGTGTGTGGAACTGTGCTAAATTCGTTCTTAAGCTTGTATAATCTCAAAGTATTTTTGCTGTAGTATTCACATTTGTATTAGTCGCATTAGCTAGGTCCATGGATGAAATTGATAGGAGTCTTTTATTGTTCCTGTTTAGAGGCTTAAATTCTTCGTTTACAACGAGCTTGTCGTATTTGAGCATTGCGAATTTACCTGCTTATCGGGCCTGAATAAGTTGCGGCTGTAAATTCTTTCTGATTTCAAGCACCTCTCTCGCAGGGAAGGCTTGCTTCTGGAGGAGAACGTGTCAGGAGGAGCCGCGGAGGACTTGTCCCCTGCGGCGATTTCTGAAACGTGGTCAAAGGAAAAAGGAGAGATATGTAAGGCAGTATTTTTATTTTTATTTATTTATTATATTTATTTGTTTATTTATTTATTTATATTTATTTATTTATTTATTTATTTATTTATTTATATTATTTTATTTATTTATTTATTTATTTATTTTTGTTCCTGCCTGCTATCAAGTATGTCAGAAGTTCCATTTCTTACATTAGTTGACTTATTATGATTGACAGGTAGAAATGGTTCAGGTTACTTGCAGCACAGCAAAGATGCTACGGCTAATTTGTGCCGCTCTACTGCTGGGTTGCATACATATTTTACACTTATCCAAGAACCCTATGCTTATAAAGGATTGGTTCGAGGTTTGAGTGCGGTCAATGGCAGGC
Source organism: Triatoma infestans (assembly GCA_011037195.1). Classification (NCBI taxonomy): domain Eukaryota; kingdom Metazoa; phylum Arthropoda; class Insecta; order Hemiptera; family Reduviidae; genus Triatoma; species Triatoma infestans. Next base: position 31,944 of record JAAEAF010004716.1, on the reverse strand, counting down.
TGTTTGTTGCGGATGGCGGGGACACTCCTAGAGCATGTATTTGCGTTAGTAGAGATGTCGGCGCCGTTCTGCTCAGACAGTTTTGCTCTAAGGATCTGGTGGCGGTGAGGGTTGCTCTGGGGATTGGTGGCCGACGTCTTGATGTGGTGGTGGCCTCGGCCTATTTCCCCTATGATCATCCCTCTCCCCCTCCGCAGGAATTAGTAGATTTGGTACGGAGTCCAGCAACACACCTATAATTATAGGTTGTGGTGCAAATGCACATCATGTTGTCTGGGGCAGCAGCGACATCAATATTAGGGGTCGTGCGGTCATGGACTACTTGATGGGTACTGAGCTGGACCTTGTGAATAGGGGTTCTGAACCCACTTTTGTAACTAGGATTAGAAGACAAGTTATTGACATTACTCTTGCTTCTAGGAATATTAGTAAACTGATTAGAGATTGGAGGGTAAGTTCGGAAGCTTCTATTTCTGATCACAGGATTATTAGGTTTAGTCTGGGGATTGATCCAATCACCATGGCTACCTATAGGAACCCAGAAGAGCGGATTGGAATTCTTATTCTAGACTTCTAGGAGATAGAATGATTTTCCAGTCAAGTGCTCTTGGTGATATTACTGAATTGGAAAGAGAGGCTGGTATTCTACATGAACACATTAAGTCTTCATTCGAAGAGACCTGTCCTCCCAAGTTGGTTAGTGGTAGTAGGAACCCCTGGTGGTCATCTTCGTTAGAAGCTAAGAAGACAAGTTAGGGACTCTTACAGGAAGGCTGTCCTAACCGATTCTTCGGAATCATGGGATAGTTAAAATAGTCTTAAAAAAGCATATAAATATGCTTTAAGGAAAGCTAAGAGAAACTCTTGGAGATCGTTTTGCGAGGGTCTAAATTCGACTCAAGAGACATCTAGGCTGATACAGATTCTTGGTAAGGATAAGGATTGTCAGTTAGGTACTTTAAGATATCCTGACGGTTCCTTTACAGGAGGAGAAATGGAGACTTTACAGCTCTTGCTTAATACCCATTTCCCGGATAACATAAGCATTAACAGTACTGCTTCGCCTGCCGTTGGTGGAAGGAAGCTAGAACCTAGTGACCTGGCCACTGTGGACGAGGTAGTTACTATGGATAGAGTGGCTTGGGCAGTGCAAAGTTTTTCACCATTTAAGTCCCCTGGTCCTGATGGAGTTTATCCCTGTCAGTTGCAAAATGGTGGAGATGTACTGATGAAGGTGTTGATAAGGATTTTTAAAGGTTGTTTAATGTTTGGCTACGTGCCAACATTTTGGAGGGAAGTTAGGGTGGTCTTTATTCCTAAACCAGGAAGAAGTGACTACTCTGACCCTAAGGCATTTAGACCTATAAGTCTTATGTCTTTCCTTCTAAAAACTTTGGAAAGGTTGGTGGATAGGTATATTACTGATGGTCCTTTGAAGGATCATCCACTCCATCCAAACCAACATGCTTATACAGTAGGAAAATCGACAGAGACTGCTTTGCATTGTCTGGTCGGTAGGATAGAATCTGCTCTAGAGACAAAGGAATTTGCTTTAGGGTGCTTCTTTGATGTTGAAGGGGCATTTGACAGAGTATCGTTTGATGCTCTTGAAGATTCCCTAGGTCGAAAAGGTATACAACTAGTTTTAATTAACTGGATAGGTATTTATTTAAGGAGTAGAGTTATACAGGCTTCTATAGGTATGCGCACTGTTGTTGTGGGAGCGGGGAGAGGGTGCCCTCAAGGTGGTTGTCTCTCACCAAAGCTATGGTGTGCTGTCATGGATGAACTGTTAACCAGGGTGAATTCATCGGGATTCTATGTACAAGCATATGCCGATGATGGTGTTATTTTGTTGATGGGACGATGTCTGACTACTATCTCAGACTTAATGCAAAGTGCCCTCAACATGGTATATGATTGGACTCAGGATAAGGGTCTTTCAATTAATCCCAGTAAGACCCAGGTGATTTTATTTACTAATAGGAGGAAAACCTCCTAGGTTATTAGGAACTTCTGTTCAGATTTGCAAATCGGTGAAGTTTCTTGGGGTGTTCTGGACAGTAAATTAAATTTGTCGGAACATGTTAAGGCACAGCATCAAAAGGCAATTATTTCCTTTTGGCAATGTCGAAGAATCGTAGGTAAAAATTGGGGGATTACTCCCAAGATGATGTTTTGGATTTATGGTATGGTTATTAAACCTAGGTTGTTGTATGCGGCTGTGGTGTGGTGGCGTCGCATTGAAATAAGATCCGCTAGACTGCTGCTTGAGGATATTCAACGCTTGGCTTGTCTGGCGGTGACCGGTGCGATGCGGGCCACGCCCACAGCTGCAATGGAGACTTTATTAGGAATTCCACCGCTCTTTGTAGAGGTGAAAACTATGGCAATGAAAGCCTATTATAGAATTAAACAGGCAGGTTTTTGGCAGGGAAAGCGATATGGTCACTCTACCATTTATCGCGAGATACTTTTGAAGGTTCCTGTTACAGGTTTTCCCTCTGATAGAATGTTGAAGACTTTTGTTTTCGAGCATTCTTACAGTGTCAGGTTACCCTCTAGGGAAGATTGGTCAAGATTGGGTCCGTCTGGCATGATACCTGATAATTACTTCCGGTGTTACACGGACGGTTCCAGAATGGATGGTAGGTCTGGAGCTGCGGTCTATTTTGAGACCGGAGATCATTTGACAGTATCTCTTGGTGAATGGACCACGGTCTTCCAGACTGAGGTTTATGCTATTCTGTGTTATGTTTTGGATGAGAGGGTACGTAACACTAACTTAAAAGGTGTTTGTATCTGCTCGGACAGCCAGGCTGCGTTGAAGGCGCTGAGTTCATGCGTCTTCATTTCCAGGTTGGTGTTAGAATGTTCAAAAAGACTGGAAGAGCTTTCTTCTGTGAAGGATGTGCTTCTAGTATGGTTGCCAGGTCACATGGGAATTTTTGGAAATGAGCAGGTGGATAGGTTTGCCAAATTAGGCGCCTCTCTTCCTTTCATTGGTCCGAGCTCGCTGTTGGCGTGTCTTCTGCCACATGTCTGTCAGGCTTCCAGACATGGACAGCTTCACAGCATCCATCCTTATGGATGAGCTCAGTTGGTTTTCGGCAGTCCAAAATGCTCATCGGGGGTCCGGACAAGGACATTAGTGAGACGTTGCTGTGTTTTTCACGGAGCGCTCTCAGGCATCTGGTTGGATCTCTTACTGGACACTGTGGTTTAAGGAGACATCTCTACATAATATGGCTCATGCCGGATCCATTTTGTAGAGTCTGTGAGACAGAGGAGAAAACACCCATCCATCTTATGACTGATTGCTTGGGTTGTGAGGAAATTAGGTTTAGGACATTTCGTCGGAATAGGATGTCTGTGGAAGAGCTTAGGCTATTTCCGCTTAAGGTTATTGTCCGATTTATTCGGACTGCGGTGAATCTTAGATGGTTTAGATCCGGGTCTGGATTATAGACCCGGCTTGTTGTTGCTTTTCTTGGGGTAGCTATATGGGCCCAGTGAGGCTTTGGATAGCGTAGGGTTTCCCTCCCCACAGACAAATAATAATAAATAATAACCACCTCTCTCGGAAAATCCTGTACAAAAAAAATATTACTTCTAGTTTTTTATCCGTCGTAGCATGCATATTTATAGTTTTCCTGACCGGTTTCGGATTTTGATCCATCGTCAGAGAAAATTCACTAAGTTCGTGTAGAGAGTTCACTTCAACTTAATGTTTCTGTTGACAGAAACAGAGACGATGGATGAAAATTATAAATATGCATGCTGCGACGGATAAAATACCAGATGTGATCCAGCATTGCGAACATCCACATATTCAAATATATGTTTCGTACGGAAACTTTAATTCAAACAAAATGCGCCGAATTTTATTCTCAGACTTTCGAGCACGAGAAACCCTTGTGAAAATTTCACAATTTTTCTTCTTCCTTTATTGCTCATAAGAGAATACATTGCAACCTTGTCAGATTTCCTGTTTGAAATTTACTGGAAATATAAATATAGCGAAAAACATATATTTAGCGATGGTCACTGAGAACCAGACAAATAACTAATCACTAAGGAGATCGATATGAAGTTTTCAGTCAATAGGAATAACTGTTTTAGATTTTCAGTTTAGGATGGTCTCTTGCAATGATTAATTGAAGCATGAAATATTTACTTCGGTTGTTTATTATTATTTATATTAATGTAATATTTCTCAGCAGAGTTCTGAATTATTTTTAGATTAAATTTGGTTATATTATTTTCATTTTTTTTTTAGAAGGGGCCCACTGCAACAGCGACGTTCCACGATAATGTTTTTTTCTAATTATAGGACACATTCTTAAAAAGTTTCATTTTAATTTGTAAGCGAGTAAAGCAAAGAACTTAGTAAAGCCTCGTTCACTTGTTTATCCTAAAACTAATTGTTGGGCACAATCAAGCAGGAAGGAATTCTGGAATGGATTTTCCAGGCTCAACCATTGTGACTCCGTATGCTATCCTAAGAAACGTCCTTAATAATGGAGACTGCAAATAACTTTAGGTCAACAGACCCCAGCTCAACAGTTTTCAGGAAAAATGAAATAATAATTATTATTATATAAATAAAGATCTATATTTCGTTATATATTTACATGAAATGTAATAGTTAATCGCTTCGAAAAAAAGAGTTAGCCGAACTCCAATCAGCTAAAAGTACTTATTATACTAAAATCTTTGTGGAAAATTTGGATTGGGTTGTTGTTGACCACTGGCAGACTGGAAGAGCATGTTTTGTTGATGTTGATGGTGGAAATCTTGTTGCTGTTGTGCCTGCATGTTGGCTTGATTTGTGGGTGGCTGTGAGGGATGGGGCGGACCGGACAGTCGGACTCGTTTAGCATTCGGACCTCCATGGCCGCCACTAGTCTGATCTCCACCGCCTCCCGTCCCGCCACCACCCTAAATATTTGAATGTTTACATTATGATTGGTTTGTACAATAATAACAGCCTAATTACTTATTTCATTAAATACTTACATTATTTGTTTGATTGGGTCGTGTATTGTTTTTGTCCGACTTATCATCTTGATCATCGTCAGTAAGAAATTCTCGCTTTGGATAAGGTATTGGACATCCCGCAAATACGCTGTAATAGCATAAATAATATTAATAAGGTGTGCATGGTGATCTGTAAAATAAGAAATTTCTAAAGCCTCTACATTAATACTTTCTAGATATTAATGCTATGTAGTTCACAAAAGAAAAATATAGATTTCTTCAAAACCAAAACAATAGAAATTCAAGGATTTGAAAGATGTTAAAAAAATAACTGGTTGAAGCAATTTTTCTACAGCCAACTCTTTATATGTGAATGCTGGTCTGAATTAATTTCTATGGTTTAAATGTTTGCTGCGGCTAATTGATGTACTGAAGGTTAAACAATTATATATCAATGGTCCTCAAACTTTTCCATCAGAGTATTATGTAGAAAAATTTATAACAAATGGCAGTCTAGCAAGGCGCAATTGTTTTTTTATTTTTAATTTATATACTACTGCACTTGAATGAGAATCAGAGTTTCATGATAGGTTTTGATAGAATTTACTAAACCTTATTTGTTAAAATCAGTTTCTCTAAATTGTAAGCGCTAGTCAAGTAGTCAACTAGAAATTTTGTATCTCCAGTTTAGCGCAATACTTTAAGTTTTGTGTGAGGGTTTCTCAACTGCTGCCTATAAACAGTCTGAACTACCAAATATGCTCATCCGGTAGCTAACTGCTAAGCTATATTTCAAATAAATGATTCCAATAATTATTTCAAATAATATTAAATTAACTGGTTAGATAATTATTTCTTAACCCATTATTTTAAAAAAATCGGATGAAATATTTATTCCTTATTTCATTATCTTAATTAACTCAGGGATTTTTTTGTTTGTTTTATTCTAATGACGGCGCAATGGGCAGAAAGTTTGTTCTAGTTCTTCTTGGTAGAAAAACTTTATTTCTAACATTATTCCAAGTAATTTATTTCCAACAATGTTTGCACAACTCTGGTTAGAGAAATAGAAGCATTGTACAAGCAAGAGTTTACAAGTAAAGCAATGTTTTTTCTGTTACCAAGTTACCGAAAATTAGTTTGGAACCATGGGCAGTAAATACCCCAATCAATAAGTGTAGACAGAGAAGACAGTGCTGATAGCAAAGCGCATGTGGCATTATTGTGATGTGCAGATTAGGCGGCGCTTCTAACGATTGTGTTTAGATAGTGAGCAGAGTGGTATTGCAATAAGGATAGGATAATAGAAGATTGTGATTGGGAAAATGATATTTCTTTCGATGGTATTATTAAAAATCGATGATAGTTTAAGAATTGTGTATGAGGTAACAACTAGAAACTAGAATTATATCTAGTTTCATGGCACATTTTGATAATTGAATAAATAATAGAAACAAAAACGCAATTTTATGCAGATCTTAGTTAACCAGATCAAACAGGTTGTACTAAGTTATAAAATCTTTTCACACGATAAACCGTATACATGTACTGAATGTGTTTACCGTTGTCCGGAATTCAGAATACTAAGAATTCAATACATCATTATGTGAACTCATCAGTGAGAAGCCATATTATATATGGGTGTTTTATTGTACCAGATTCCTGAAATATGAAAGAAATGTACTCAAGAATACTTCGTTCGGCGAGGAACCTTACATAAGTTTCATGTTCTCAGGAAAATGAAAGAGACGAATTTATAATTAGTTTAAAATTAAATTCTCAGACTCTAGTCTGTTTTAGTTTGCTCCAAATTTCGTCTATTTCCTTCTATATATAAAAAATAGTAAAAGAAAAAAAAAGTTAAAGACAAGAAGAAAACTGAATATGCGAAATGAAATCAGTCCAGATATTATATAGGGAGAACTGATTTGGGGGGGGGGGCAGTCTTAAGGAGAAAATAATGGGCATTATATAGTGAAATTTGATACCAGAGAAGCACATAGAAGACATATATTTAAGATGTAAATTTTGTAGGGGAGCTGGGAGTAAATTTCGTGGGAGAAAACTATTTTGATTATGCACACGTTACAATCAAAACATGTTTTGATAGTTATACTTTTTGCATGTCTTATAAATGTGAAATAGATTATTTAGATTGAATACAATATATTTACAAAGTTAAAGATGTAAAAACAAAATGAAATTATTGTATACATGTTTATACCAAATGAGATAAAATTACTAAATAGATGTTATCACTGTTAATTAGGGATCTCTGATTTGTAGTTCAGAAAAATTACGTCTTTTTTTTTAATCTAGTGTATAAACAAAAACACATACTCTTGTGTAGGAAGTGGTTCTTCTTGAAAGTAGGGATCTTGCATTGCCACTTCAGATAGAATTCTCTTATTTGGATCCATTAATAACAACTTTTGTAACTAAAATATAAAATAAATTAGTAATTAATAATTAGTTTCAATATATAAAATGAATTAGGAAGTAAACTTACCAAATGGAATGCTTTAGTATCTGGCTTTATTTTATGACGATCCATATATTTTACTAATGAACAATTCGAATAACTGAAATCAAATAAAATTTCTTTTAAAAGGTGATATAATGTTTTATCCAAATTGTTATATTAAAATCTTGATACATGTGGGATTTCATCCGTGAAAGCATGTTTTTTCTGATCGGTTTCGGATGCTTATTATTTGTTTAGTTAAGATACTTTCTTTGTATTAGGTAGATAGATTGACGAAAAGATGGCAAAGCCTCATTTCACCTCGACCTGCACTAGGAGTTCTACTGTAACGCTTGTTAGTATTAATGTTACATATAGTAGAAATGGTTAAACTCCTCACAGGCGGCTTTGCCATGTCGGTATTGGTTTTTGTCAAAGATGTAAACATATCTATCTTTCTATCTACTTATATCCAACATCAGAATGGAATTCATAAATTCATGTAAAGAGCTGAGCTGAACTTAAAATTTTGTGTCTACGTGAAAGAAACTGTGGTGTATGGCAGCAACTTTTATGTTGAAGTCAACTCTTTACACGAACTTTATTAAACCAATTATGATGATGAATACGAATCCAAAACCGGTCTCAGAACCAACAAAAAGAATCATGAAAAGACGGATGTTTTATGATTTTATGGCGAGAACCTAAATAAAAAATTTTAATTTTTCAATTTAACAGGTAAAGGTCATATTATGACATTATAATGGGACTTATTTTATAGACACTTTTTTGAATAAATACTTTTTTAATGACTGTTCACAGTTCTATAGCTGGATTAAATAAACATAATCAATTAATAGAGTTTCCAATCTATTTTATACTCACTTCGAACGTTTAAAATCTTTTAATAAAGTTGGATGTTCAGGCATTTTACGTATATCTTCCCAGTCTTTCTCTTGCGGAAAACCCATGACATTGAATATCCTGCGAAAGAAAGATAAAAGAAACTTCTTGAAACATAAAAATATATGAAACACTACTACTATTGTATACTAGATTCACCATTCAGACTTCCATTTTCTTGCGACATAACAATATCATTTAAATGTATCTTAAGCTTAGTTAATTGCATACTATTAAATTGTTCCTTTTCAATATTTTTCAAGTGTATTTATAAAATGATACTTAAAAATTTAGCTAGAATAATAGTTATTGAATTTTTTTTTTGCCTGACCATAGCTATAGTCATTGGTACCCGAAGTCTTTTCACTACACTGCCGGCCTCCAAACATTGTTCTTTCGTTACAAACTACACTGTCTATGACCGGAGAGTGAACTGTAGAAGCTCCTATGAAGAGAAATACAAAGGGTAGCAACTAGAACCGAGGAACTCCGCGAACTCCGCTATAGAAACGGTAATATTCTAAACCTACTAATTATATATTGTTCACTTACTGAAAGATAGTTTTAAAGATATTACATTTCACAACTTAAAAAAAAACGATTGAAGTAAGCACTCAGAGTTTTAAAAAAAATGGCGTTGAACTGAAACAATTTATTGATAGATTTTTATCGTCAACTTCGTATGGATGTCCTGGACATATACAATCGATATATCATATTATAAATGTTGCGATTTTACGTTTGTGTTATGATATTCACACACATCCAAGATAGAGAGAACATTATATAAAGCAGGGAGAGGTTTTTCATAATCAGGTGATCTCAAAACATGCATTTCTGGTAAAACTCAAATTCAATCAGAATTGTCTTTTCTACTGTAGTAACAGAACGTACATATATAATGATTAATTTTTGTTTCACATCCTAGTTATTCATTTGTACTGAATTACCTATCCAGCTGGTCGTGATGATAAGGATTACTAGTTTTAATATCTTCCTGCCGGCAATGGAAAATTGGTTCTGAAGTAAGTAACTCCGCAAAGATGCATCCGATCGCCCAGATATCTATAAGAATAATTAATTATAAATGTTAGATTACATAGTTCATTTTGAACATAATTTTTATTTTATTTTTTACTAAAATAAATCTATTAAATAAATACCAATAGCTTTAGTATAATGTCTAGCACCAAGAAGTAGTTCTGGTGCTCTATACCAAAATGTTACAACCACTGGATCGAGATCGGCCAATGGTTTCAATGGACAATTAAATAGCCTAGCAAAACCCATGTCAGCAATTTTAACACGTCCTCTTTCTGGACCTTCGCCCATTACCAGAATATTTGCTGGTTTCTATAATGAATTATAAAGATAATTTGTTTGAGTGATTTTATTTATTAAAAAAAAAAGAAAAGAAAAAAAACATAGGGTAAATATTAATCTATTTGAACCAAATTTCTTAGGTCTACAGTAAAGCAGATGTTTCGAATATGCTATATGTCAACAGTATATATATGTATTAAAAAATTTGTTTACCAAATCCCTATGAAGTACCCAATTAGAGTGAAGATAATGAATGCCATCTAATATTTGATAAAGCAACGATTTCACCATTCCTTTTGGTACCATCACTGGTTTTTTATTTGCCTTCGCAGCACGATGAAATTTTATTATGTGCTATAAATTAAATAAATAATAATTAGAAATATAAAAAAGTAAAGAAAAACTGAAAAAATACAGTTTATAAATACTTACCCACAGGTCATGTTCAGCATAATCAAAAAGAAGCCATACTTTTCTATCATTATGAGATAAAAATACCCTGATCAAAGTGATAACGTTAGCATGTCTCAATTCTCGAAGTAACTGAAATCAATTGTTTTGCTTAAGTTTTTTTTTTTAAAATTGATCAATATTAAATAAAGTAAGTTGAAATATAAAGATTTTTCACAATTGGGTTTGACTTTATCATTTTCGCAAATTAAATTACTAATGATACAGTAAAATGGTAGTTACCAAAGAAGAAACATTTTTAATTAGAAACTTTGCTACCCATCACTTCTATGCATCAATCGGCTAACTAGAGGATGATCGATGAAATTAAGGCCGATTTTACATTTGTACTTGGTATGCCAACAGATTGGATGATTCCCAGGTTTAATTTCGACAGGAACTTCCACATTGCAATACCGAACAGACGTGAATGGGACAGTGTTGGTCCTCGATCCTTGGTTAACTCGGTCTGGTATATCCCCAGACTGGGGTTGGAGCTAGTCTACGGAGGTAGACCTAAGATTAAAATTAAGGCCAGTTTGGGAAAATACGCCACGGTCTTTCAGGCAAAGTGGTGGCTTGCAGCTCTCTTCTAAGGAAATTCTAAGGCAAGGAATAGTGGGAAGGAGAGTGGCCATATACTCCGATAGCCAGGTTACCTTGAAGGAATTTTTCTTACAAGGAGTCTCGTGGCTGGTGTGGGACTGCCTAATGGCCCTAACCAAAGTAGGTCCTCAGAATAAGCTGACACTTGCTTGGGTGCCAGGACACGCAGAGCTCTTGGGCAACAAGAAGGCCCTTGGCATACGAGGGAGAGCTCGAGGATATTTTTTAGTCCCCGAACCCTCCTGAGATCTGTCAACAACGTCTGCAATCCAGAGATAGAACATCAGGCAGAGGCAGGCGAAACTCTTTATCAAGAAACATTGGCCTAAATTCACCAGGGATCTACTGGACCATAGCCGGAAAGTTATAAGGCTAATATTGGATCGGCTGAATAGACATATGCTCCAGTTTCTACTTACATACGACGCAATGTGCTGATTCTACATGGCTGAGGAAAAAACTCCGGTGCACATTCTTTCGAGTGTGACGGCCTGATGAGGGCAAGGTTTCTTCAGTTAGGAGTGGGTAATCCCGAAGCCATAAGCATGATGACGGCGCCGCTTTCAGCTTTCTAGGCCTGCTTAGAAGAGGGCAGCTGGAGGGCATGCTATAACAATTGAGGATCCATAACAGACTTAGTGCAGGTCGCGGTGGAATGAGGCTTAGTCTAATCTAATCTAATTAGAAACTCTGGTATCCGAAATATCGAAAAATAAGCTTTTCTAAAGTTAAAAATTGTTCTTATTTGGCCTCTACCAACCGATCGTTTTACTTGTATCAGTAACACGGCCAAATTTAATTGTTATTTATATTAAATCATTTCTTCATGTATCTTGGTTCCCCTGCGGTTAACCCAGCCCAACAGCACGGACTACACTTACACTGATTCCGTAGAGGGAAATGAGCTATCCACTTCGTCAGGGAACTTGGCGATTCTGCACGTGTTGCATTTAACAATATTCACATTCATACATCACACATGGAGATAGTTGATGTTGATTAGTGCACTATTTGAGCTTGGCGAACCACAGGCAAACTGTAGCTCAATATTACACCACTCAATTATACGTATACATTGATACTTTACAAATGACTACGTTTATATGAAAACGTTAAAGACTAAAGTAACCAAAATAAATCTTGTAGGTCGCAATGGATTGACTGTATGGTCTCTTCCTCTCCATATTTACCACTTACATAGACACCTCAATATTAAAACTAATAGCCAGTAGAAAAAACTGAGGTAAATGTATGCAACTATTTGGGTTTGATATAAGCACATACAAATTCTACCAACACCCTTGCACTTACACACTGTGCTTTATTCAGACAGGTGCAGATGTTGTAACAGACTGATATCTAACTAAGCAGGAATAAACTTGTTTAAATTACAATGAATTTGACTTTATAGATACTCTCTCTACACACTTAACTTAAAAAAAAATCACATCTAACTTCTGGGATTTTACCCGTCGTAGCATGCATATTTGTGATGTTCCTGACCGGTTTCGGATTTTCCTCCATCGTCAGAATGAACATTATCAAGTTCGTGTAGAGAGTTGCTTCAACAGGTGCAGTGTGTAACAGAAACATTAAGTTGAAGTCAACTCTACACGAACTTCATAACTATACTGTGACGATGGATGAAAATCCGAAACCGGTTAGGAACAACACAAATATGCATGCTAGGCGGTTCAATCTCAGATGTTATCAAGCATTGCGGACCCATCTACATATTCACATTTAACTGTTCAAAGCCAACTCAAAAAGATGCAATGTCCTAATTTAGATAATTAATGTACTGTTTGGTAAATATATAAAAATAAAAATAAAAAAATAGGTAAAATCAAAACTATGGATAAGTCTCTCTATGTGTTATCAGTTATCAGAACCATGTAAATTACAAATATGCAAAATAAAAACAGATTACACAATAATTAATAACTAAAATGATTTGGAACTTACTGCTATTTCTCGGCAAGCAGACATAGATAATCCTGTTCCTTCTATTTGTTTCAAGGCATAGTCTTTCGTGTCAGAACTGTAGGCATTTGATCAGTTAGTCACAATTTATACCATAAAGTAAACAAAATAATATTGTAAACTTACCCGTCTTTTCTTCTAGCTTTGTAGACATGACCATAAGTTCCTCTACCAACTTTGCAACCTTCATAATCAAAAAGATCCTCTACTTTAGCACGTTCACTCGCTGTTTTAACCTTGAATTCGTAGTCCATTACAAAAGTTTATTTAAATAAACGAAAATATTGCCGGATGTATTAACTCCAATGTTCCATTATGCTCCCTAGGTTATTCACTATACGGTTATATAAACAGTACACCCGCAAAGCAACGCCAAATGAACTCAGCTGTCATGCATTCAGTTGCCGGAAGGTTATAGCTGTGGTGCAAAGTCAGTTATCTCTGTTATCAAATGTATTGGTTTTGGACTATATTATAAATGTTTTTGGCAATTTTATAATATGTAATTGCCCAGTTTGTTTAATTTATTTATGATGGGTGGCAAAAATCTCCCAGGGTTGCATAACTACAAACGATTCTTCTTTACATTGTTTGTTGTGTCTGTAGTGTCTATAATTGGAATACTTATTTTAATTAATCTATTTCCAAGAGGATTGTATTATTCTACAGAATCTAGATATGAGAGTTTGAATTTAAAAGAATTAGACAGAATTAAGGAAGTTACAGTACTATCCGACTCTCCTGTATCAAGTGGTCCGAATCCCAAATGTTCTTATTATGACTGCTTTAACATTTATAAATGTGGCCACAAGGGAACGTCTAAAATCTTAGTATATGTTTATCCATTGAAGAAATATGTGGATGAAAAAGGTATTGCCATTGGGAACAAAATGTCTAGAGAGTTTTATACTTTATTGGATACTATTGTTAAAAGCAGGTACTATACACCTAATCCTGAGGAAGCTTGCATATTCGTGGTATCCATTGATACTTTAAACCAGAATAGATTTAGAACGAAAGAAACATCTCAAGCTCTTTCAATGCTACCGTAGTAAGTAGATTTTAACAAATATTTTGACAAGACTTCTTATCTAGATTTAACAAATTTTTTTTTCAGTTGGAATAATGGAGAAAATCACTTAATTTTTAACATGATTCCTGGCGTCCCACCCGATTACAGTACTATAGTAGACTTGGCTTTAGGAAACGCTTTAGTTGCTGGAGCAGGATTTGATTCTTGGACTTACAGAATAGGATTTGATGTGTCTCTACCGGTTTTTAGTCCTCTTTCCCATTTGGTTAAAGTTAATGAACACATTAAAAAGTAGGTACACTCAATAATAAACTTGAAAATTATATTTGTACCCACTATTTAGGTAACCCTGTTTCTTAATCATAGTGTAATCCTGTTTCTTAATCATAGTGTAACCCTGTTTCTTAATCATAGTGTAACCCTGTTTCTTAGTCATAGTTTAGAGAGTACCTGAACTTTGGAATTTTATTTATGCATTTGCACAGATTAATATAAATAAACTTGTAGGAAATGGTTAGTTATAAGTTCTCAACTAAATATACATCCGGAATACACTGCTGAATTATTGCAATTGGAGGAAGATTATCCTACCGAATTATTGGTTTTAGAGCCATGTGAAGAGCCTACGAATTCGACAATCCGATGCCATGGAGGTGGGAAGAAAACCTATCATTATCCCCACGTTCTTCAGGTTGGTGACGCTATTATATTATGGCTCTTTATTTTTTCTTTGAAACTAGTATTTTAATTTTAAGATACCACTTTGAATAGAGAGCTGTATTTTGCCTTGTACTTCGTGGCTCCAGACTAGGCCAACCAACACTGCTTGATGCTCTAGCTACTGGATGTATTCCTATAATAAGTGCTGACACAATTGTTTTACCATTTGCTGATGTTATCGACTGGAAGAGGTGAGATTAAAAATTCAGTGATAGAAATTATTATTTTATGAACTCTTTCAGTACAACATCGATTAAAATTATGTAAAAACATTTTTTTTTACTTTTTTAATAGAGCCTCTATTATGCTTGGAGAAGCTCATTTGGGTTCCATACTTAATGTTGCAAGATCAGTAACTGAAGACAAACGAATTAAACTGCGTGAACAATGTTTGTGGTTGTATTCTCGATATTTTTCATCTATGGAAGCAATAACACAAACTACATTAGATATACTAAACGATAGAGTTTATCCTCAAAATGCAATGGTGTATGAAGATTGGAATAATCCACCGTATTTGGTAAGTAATTTTTTAATAAATTATATTATTGGAAAGTTATGAAAAAAAAAGTCCGAAGTATTATTTGGAAATTAGCCAAGGCATCCAAGACTTTTTTTATGTTTAAAGCTACTTGGGGAGGGAGGTACTTTGGTTTGTTCAATTATTATTTATGGGAATGATTCATATTTTCGAATGAATTATTCCTGTATTTTAACTGAAACCTGATCATTTTCCTATATCTTTTGCATGAATTCTTTTAAAAAAAACCTAATAAAGGAATTAGATTGTTTGATTTATACTGTGAAGATTAAATACTGAAATGGTATGAATATAATTCCTTGTTACAGACTCCATCTAAATCACCCCTCTTCCTTGAGCTAACAGCACCAAGATGGCAAGGATTTACTGCAGTTATTTTGACATATGATCGGGTAGATAGTCTTTTTGGTCTCATTCAGAAGTTGGTTAAAGTGCCTAGTCTAAGTACCGTTCTTGTTATTTGGAACAACCAGAGAAAATCTCCACCTCATGGTAAATTCCTTTTTACTCTTTTTTTAAACTTAAAAGCTAGAAATATCTGACCTACCTATTTGTTGGATTTTAACTTATTATGAATTTTATTGAAGCTTCTTTATGGCCTAAAGTTTCCAAACCATTGAAAGTGATACAAACCAAGGCAAATAAACTGTCTAACCGTTTCTATCCATATGAAGAAATAGAAACCGAAGCAATACTCACGATAGATGATGATATTGTTATGCTTACAGCAGATGAATTGGAATTTGGCTATGAGGTAACCAAATGTATCGCATTTATTTGTAAAGCTCAAAAGCGAACAGCATTATGGCTATCAGTTTTAAAATAAATTTTTTCGAAAGGTTTGGCGAGAATTTCCAGATCGTATTGTTGGCTTTCCTTCTCGTGTTCATGTGTGGGATAATACAACGAATAAGTGGAAATATGAAAGCGAATGGACTAATCAGATATCGATGGTGCTTACCGGTGCCGCTTTCCACCATAAGGTGAATCCCAGTCATAATCAAATCATAGTTATTGTTCTGCAAGAATATGCCACTTTAGAGGTTCTATTAAATAATTTTTACAGTATTGGAGTTATATGTATACTACCTCAATGCCAGGCAATATAAAAGAATGGGTTGATGAACATATGAATTGTGAGGATATTGCAATGAATTTCCTAGTGGCCAATATTACAAACAAAGCACCAATAAAAGTAATTTAACTTGTTTGCCATTATAAATATTTTTAGTGTAATTTCTATTTAAAATATTATTATGTTATTATTATTTTTTTTTTGCCTTTATTACATATTGAAACTAATATATGTTTTTTTTAGGTTACACCACGCAAGAAATTCAAATGCCCAGAATGTACTAATACTGAAATGCTGAGCGCAGATTTAAATCATATGATTGAGAGATCACATTGTATTGATAAATTTTCAGCTATTTATGGTAGGATGCCATTACAGGTTGTAGAATTCAGAGCCGATCCTGTGTTATATAGAGATACTTTCCCAGAAAAGCTTAAAAGATTCAATAATATTGGAAGTCTGTAAGAAATCTGTATTAAATAATGTTTTCTTTATAGGAAATTATGTATTCCACTCAGCTTTAAAGTTGTCTTATATTTAGTATTTATTTTAAATAGATTAATAACATAAGATTAATATTTATAATTAAGTAAAAGTGCTACTTATTTTAATTTTGTTATATAAAATGACCATTCAGTTTTCTGCTAAGCAAAGTTAATTAAACTGTTCTCCCGTCAGTTTTATTAAACGTAAAACTGTGAAACTAAAAACTTATTACCTAAATTTTCTTTTAATATAAGTTTTATAAGGCATTAAAATAAATTATATTGGAAGACTGAATATAATATTGTTTTAGATCCTTTGCAACTAATTATTTTTAACCAGATGAAGGGTTATCTTCGAATAGCAGGACAAAGGGTTATCATTGGAGGTGATTTTAATGCAAAACATATCTGTTGGGGCTCCCGTCTAACATCACCACCAGGTCGAATATTATACATTATACATAAACACAACCTAATTCCAATTGCACCTTCCTCCCCCACACATTGGCCAGTTGATCGTCACAGAATTCCTGATGTCTTAGACTTTTTCTTAATCAAAGGTATGAACACACATAATCTAACTATCCAAACACTTCCCGACTTGGATTCTGATCACTTTGCAGTATTACTTACTCAATCTAATTTCAATCTTTACGCAAACACAAAATATCCTAGATTACTCGAGGGTGTCTTAGATGTAAAAGATTTTCAAAACAAATTAACTCCACAATTAACTTAAACATTTCCTTGAAGAGTTCTGATGAACTTGACAGGGCAGTACAAGCATTTACAACACTAATCCAAACAGCAATATATAAATCGCAGACTAGACACAATCAATCACCCAAGCCACGAACAGCTACTTGTTTACCTCACCATATTAGACTATTGTTGCGCGAAAAGTGGACTCTAAGAAAGCAGTGGCAACGCACACGCCTACCATCACACAGGGCGCACTACAACCAAGTCACAAGACATCTTAGCACTGAACTAAACGACCTAAATTCTAAAAGGCAAGAACAATACTTACAATCCCTTAGCACCAAAGACTACAGCTTATGGAGGACAACAAAACGCATTATACACTACATACCTGTCACATCACCTTTAAGAAACGACAATGGAAACTGGACAACACCTGACGAAGAAAAAGCCTCACTTTTCTCCCACCACCTCCAACAAGTTTTCCAGCCTCATTACTATGCGGAAGAAGAGACTCACAATAGAACAAGAAATGAATTGTATGAACTACTCCAACTTTCACTTCCACCAAAACCTTTTACACCCGCAGAAGTACAACATGCTATTAAGAACTTGCCAAACAAGAAATCACCGGGATACGGTCTCATTACTGCAGACATCCTTAAACTATTGCCAAAAAAAGCAATACTATATCTCACGTTTCTATTTAATGCATCACTAAGGACTGTTTATTTCCCTCTTATCTGGAAATATTTCTTAGTACTATGATACCAAAACCTGGCAAGTCTCCTGCAGAGCCTACTGCCTACAGACCAATTAGTTTGCTTCCGATACTAGGAAAATTACTAGAAAAACTGCTCATAAAACGACTTACACACTATACAGACCGTATCATACCACAGCATCAATTTGGCTTCAGACAACAGCACTCTACTATTCATCAAATACAAGAGTCACAACACACATTGCTAACGCTCTCGAATCCAAACAGATATGTACAGGCATTTCTACCTAGATGTTTCACAAGCTTTCGATGAAGTATGGCACCCAGGATTGCTCGTCAAACTAAAGAGAAATCTACCTTTCACTTATTACCTTTTGCTAAAATCTTATCTTGAGGACAGATTCTTCAGTGGTAGGGTAAATACAGTTATCTCCGACATTCATCCCATTGAGACTGGAGGGGAGGCGGGAGCATGGGAGTGTTCTGGGGCCACTACTATACAATATTTACACATACGGCATACCTGAACATCCGAATATTGTTACTGCGATCTATGCGGATGACACAGCACTACTTGTTACCAACACAGACATAATAACCAACAAATTAATACTGGAGCAGCATTTGACTAACTTGCATAACTGGAACATCACATGGAAAAGTAAACCCCATATAAACAAAACAAAAACAGTACATTTTACTCTAAAAAAGACGGAAGATATACCTGTAAAATATGATAACGAACCATTAGCGTTAAGTATCTCAGTAAAATATTTAGGGATGCACTTGGACAAACGACTAACTTGGGCAACACATGTAAAGACTAAAAGACTTGAACTTAATTTACGTTTCAAACAGTTATACAGATTACTAAAGACAAAATCCACATTAAACATAAACAACCAACTTCTAATTTACAAGACTCTATTGAAACCAGTTTGGACATACGGACTTCAGCTTTGGGGAGCGGCTAAACAGACACATTGAAAAAAATTCAGACATTCCAATCTCGCACATTGCGGACTATATTTTCATCTCCTTTCTATGTTACAAACGAAACAACACATAAAGACACAAACATTGAAACAGTACAACAAGCAGCACATCGACTGTACACTAAGTATCATGTCAAACTGAACGGTCATACAAATCTTCTCATCAACAATTTACAAACAACTCTAGTTCCAGAAAGAAGACTAAAACGGAGATGGCCACAAGACTTGTTACATCCACCGTAGACAAACTTCATACTGACTGACAGACCTCACTGAAGACATTATGAACTAGCATAATTACATTCACACCCATACATTCATTTCACTTCACATTTCATTTATTCACTTCATAAACAAATCACTCCAACAGGGCCATCATTGGATGGGGTACCTGCACACGTTCTACACGTCAGTACATTATCTTACAGACAACAGCATTACGGGCAAAACACGTTTTGTTTTGGTACTGTATTACAATTAAATAATAATAAAAAAAAAAAACAGATGAAGGTTTTGGAATAAGTTTGGAATTCTTTTTTTTTGTAATCAATTAATTATACCACTTTTTTTGTTAAAAAAACTCGAGATTTTCTTAGGAAAATTCATTTAAAGATTATTGTTATGTAAGTGTAGGTGAAGTTCCATACTTTCCTATTAAACGTTAATTTCCCAAAGGATATTTTCAAAAGAAATTTTTAAATATGTACAAATTGGAAAAAAGAAATTAAATTTAATCTTCAAATGTTATTACTAATACTGGGTGAATACATTCAAATTTTCGAAATAATTCATTAACGTATTAAAACTATATGGAGCTGGAGGCAGAAAAAAATCACTT
This sequence comes from Triatoma infestans, assembly GCA_011037195.1. Lineage (NCBI taxonomy): Eukaryota > Metazoa > Arthropoda > Insecta > Hemiptera > Reduviidae > Triatoma > Triatoma infestans. Next base: position 12,122 of record JAAEAF010004716.1, on the reverse strand, counting down.
CAACTATCTTGGACCAATCACTTGTGCTTCTTGATTCTGCACCAAGAAAAATGCCCCTATTTTTAAGTTGAACATTAAACATATATTTTCTATCCCAATTATTCAGTATCGATCGAACCAGTTAGGTTCGCAGAGACTGATATAATGTTATTGATCAAACTATAGATGGATTCTCATTATTAGTTCCAATGCATTTGCAATATACAATGTACATTTGCAATGTATCAACTAACCAATTCCTTCTTAATGGGCAAATCAACTTTAAAATTTGAATCTATAATCTAGTGATCTTTCAGTTAGGTAAAGCAATATGATTATGATTGATTATACATTTATTTATAAATCAAAACGCAGCTCCTGAAGAGTACAGAATATAAATCCATGCTTACTCATTCATTTTTTAAATAACATCACAATATGTGGTCGCTTCAAGAGGAATTACGAAAGCAATCACTTTCTCTTAGCATTATGCCAAGATAAAATTTATAAATTGTAAATTAATATATCTCTTTCATTGTTTTCATAAGCAGAAAGTTTTTGCATTTTATTTGCTAGGCATGATGTTTTAATTCAATATCAAATTTTGTCCTGTACTTTGCCTGTGTTTAAGCTGTAGCTCTTAAGGAAAGGTACAGCTTGACAGTATCAAATTCCTTAATAATAAAATGCAAAATAGAGTTTTGCAAATGTAAATGTTTCATATACTATAGTTTTGAATAATTGAATGGATGTTGCATACAAATATCGGTTTTCAATTAGAGAAATTACTCAATTATACTAGAAATAATAAACAATTCAATTGAATTCAATTACCTGAAATGGCAAGAAAAATATGAGGGTCAACAAATAATTTGTAAACAGGAATTTCAGCTATTGACGTGAAAACCGGAAACGATGATAAAGGTAAGCAAAATTTTATAAAAATGAAACAAAGAATACCAAAAATGATTCAATGTTCGTATTTTTTGAACTTCATTTGGAAATACATTAAGAATTCAGTATTTAACTGCGACATTGCAAACTAGATAATCTTTACTTTCATGATTTACCATACGCAGAAAGCTATTAATTGTAATAAATTGATCTTGTAAAAATTCAAGTATGATATGAAGTGGAGGTGCAAAAATTAATTTAATTTTGAGTTTATTTATTTCAGACGTCTGTTAAACAAATAATTGTAATAACTGAAGAAAGTATACATTTTTCCAATCATCGTACTAAGCATCAAATCAAATTCTACCGAGGAATTCTTAGTATAATTCTGAAGTATAGAAAACGCAGAATATCATAAGTAAGAAAACGTATATATATAAAACAAAAGTCGTTATAAAAGCGGGGATGAATCACATTAAAACGAAAGAACGAATCACATTATATTGAGCGAGAGAACATTGCATTGTATCGAGCTTTCTGCATTATGGAAATTCACGAAATATTGCAATATAAACACATTTTTCACTGTAAGATCAAATTTATGGCCAACAATAAAAGAAGTGGTTAACAATTTGGCCAATTGTATAATTTTTCTTTATCTATATTTCATATATAATTCCCAAAAAACTTATCTTGAGATCGAAATTCTGTGCTAACGACACATTTGATGTACCGAAATTATTATTTGTAATAAATGGGAAATGTTGTTGCTAGATATAAACATAAGTATTTATGTACTTTGTGATTAGTCTTTAAATCGTACAAGATGTTTTGCTAATTTTCGAATCTCCATCAGAATTAACAAATTATTGAAAAATTTGGTAGTTCCCTTCGGATTGCCGGTCAAAATGAAGTATGCACTAACTGAATTTTTGTTATATTTAAACCAATTTGGAGCTTTATTATATTATAGTATTACCACAAAATACATTATCTACTTGTTATTAATTGAGTAATGCAAGACAACAAAAAAATTATACCTAATAAAATAACTTGTCTAATTCACTTAGTATAATTCTGAATAGTTGTTATTTTTTTGGAGAGAAATCAAATTTAACACTCCCTTATTAGATCAGTTTTGTAAATTTAACTTGACAACTTTCAAATAAATTACTAATTTAAGTACAAAATTAATTTTTCAGGTTTTACTATCAAAGGAAGAGAATATATTCTTTCTATTAAGTAAAAGTAACAACCAGCTTAACTCCCTAGTTTATTAATCAGAGACAAAATCTAAGAAATAGAGACGCAGAAATTGAATGTACCTTTTCAATTTTATTAGGAATGTCAGTATTGCAAATCTGTTGTTATAAGCAAAATATCCTTTGGCCTATACTATTTTGGCTGTTAATTTCTTAATGAAAGAGATCAAGTTCATTAAAGACTATTCAGGAAAAATATTCTTATAAGCCAAGGGAGTAATTATTAATAACGACCTTTTCAGTACCGCTTTTCAGATTCAGACTCCATTGCTTTTTTCATTTTTTTTTTTTTTTAATAATAAGTGATGAATACAAGTGATGGGACATAAATTTGCCAATTTTTATAAAATAATTTATCTTCAATTTTTTTTTTAATTTTTTCATTGAAATTTTGTGAAACATATGCGAATAAAGTGACGTCAGAGGATCCTATTCTATAAATATCACTATTATTTGCCTTGAACTTGTACAATAAATATGTTATTGCCCTTCCAATAGTTAGTTTGATAGGAAATGAAGTCGGTAGCCGTCAGGTCTCGTGCCGAAAGGGTGGATCTTTGTTTGCCTTATTAGGCCGAGTTTACCTAATTTGGCAACGTCCACTTCTAAATATGGAATAGGGGGGGCGGGCTTAGTATACTTATGTGTTCATCCGCAGCAAATATTTATTTTTAATTTTTAATACTTTTATATACTACATATTAACAATACTGCCATATTGAAATGTAAAAATGATATAATAAATAAGGAAATAATGTATTTATAATGTGATAACTGTTTTAAAATTTAAAATGGAACTACTTTTCCCCCACTACAGTAGCGCTGCGCGGAGTGGTGTGGCACGCAGGTCAAATTACGGAGAACAGTGTCTGTGTGTGATCGTTGTGGATCTCTACAGTCCACTGTGATGAATTTTGTTACGTAGTGAGATACGCGAACTGTGATGATTATATTGTGATAGTTGTGTCAAGTGATGGATACCCCTTCAGGAGGGGGAAGAGATTCCCGTTTTAGCATGGGCTATAATATTTCTCTATTAAGTGGAGAAACTGCACCGGAAATATATAGTAATGCAGTACATAATAGACCTTCCACATCAATAACCTCAGGATTATCAAGATCCTCTATGTCTTTATCTAGTGCTTGTGGGGCTGGCATGCAAAGAGGTTTAAAACGAACGTCTTCCGATGTGTGTTATGAACAAGACGGTAGGCAAATGGGTTTGTCTGGTGATTGTGGTTCGGACATTGTAGACGATGGCTTTACATCGACACCGCAGAAAGGATCACCGCCGTCAAACGGCAAGAAAACCAAAGGTCGAGTTAAAATAAAAATGGAATATATTGACAACAAATTAAGGAGATATACTACTTTTTCTAAACGGAAGACTGGCATCATGAAAAAGGTAACATAACCCTGTTTGCATATAACCTACCTCAGACGAATTTGACATCTACTTAACCTTCTTAGCTGCCTAATTGTATCAATAATTTTGATATTATTATTATTCAAAAATATTTCATGGCTTTTGTAAAACTAAGTAGGAATACGTTGCAAATTAGACTAATCTGTCTATTCTAATTAGACTAAACTAGTAGTTTTTAGTAATTTTTGTGACCGAACGTTTGATTTCCTAAAATTCTACGTGATTTTTGTTTAATACAATATTTGTCGCTATGCTGGCAAGCATTCGGCCCATCGGGTTCTATAAATATAATAATGATTTCAACTGCCTTCCTACAAATTTTATTTTTTCAATGAATGAAAAGTAGTTGAAATTTTCTTGTTCAAATTACAGAATATTTTGTTTTGTTTTGTCTAAGCTTATTACCTTTGTATTATTACAGAATAGCGTACAGTTAGTGAATAATTGAGTGAATAGTTAGCTAAGTCGTGACTCTTCCATTTCATACCATCTGTTTCAAACCTGCTTACAATTAGGGACACATAGTGTAATATTTAGTTTTCATCATTTATGCAAAATGTGTAGAGTTTTTGAAAAGAAGTAAATCGATTAATGTCATAGTATTTTTTAAATTTATTTAATAGGGTTACACCGTATTTATTAATTAGAATTTATACTATTTTCTTATTGCTAATTATATGCAAATTATTTAATATGATTTTTTGTTAATATAAATTATTGGTTTCATTTACTGGATTAAATAAAATTAATCCAAAGTATGGTAGTAAAATAATAATTCTAGATATAATAAGGCCATTTTTATATATGTTGGCCAAAATTGCTTTTAGATTGCCTAATTTTTTTATATAAAAAGTTTCTTTCATTTATTAAACCATTCCAAATACTTATTTATTAAAAAGTTTTATATAGCTATATTTTTTCCCTCATTTTTATTTCGAGATACATTCTAAATTTTTGTTATTAAAATAAATAATTTCTGTTTATTTATTATTTAACAAATGGTATGTTTTCTATTTTATTTACGGAAAATTATTTAGTAAACCGGCTTATTGTGTTAATTGAGTAGTTGATTTTTATGCCAATAGATAGCGCGGTATGGTTAAAATTGAACTTAGAATAGAACTTTGACCCCTGGCCAGATATTTATTTACCTATTTTGAACAAATAAAATTTGTTGAATATTTTCATTTTTATTAATTTTTAAATGATCAGTAAATTATTGGGTGATAAGAATTTAAAACTGTTTTCATGTATTTTATTTCTACTTAAAAATATTAGCCATTTCTCTTTAAAAATGAAAATTATTATTTTAATATTTAGTAATCAAACAAATTTAGTTGATAGTATCCTCTTACTGTGATTTATGAATTTTTATTTTTAATTTTTTTAAATTTATGACAGTTTTATGGATACATTTGGTGAACAGGTGGTCAGATCTTTCTTTAATCTGCCCGCCTGAGGAGGTCTGTGCCATCTTTCTCCTATGTGCACGCAGTTTCTAACTGTAGTCTTCATTTTAAACTACCAGTCCCTAACTTTTCTCTCTCTCTTTCTGTTTTAACTTCTTTCTTTTATCTCCTTTACTAAATTCTACAGTTAAAATTTGTTTATCACGCTCGAGGGCTCCAGCCGCCATACATATGTGATATCTTTTCATTTAAAGCTAAATATTTAATTTGAAACTGTTACCATGGAAACTGTAGTTGTCTGCTGCAAAACTTTCTACTTTCATGTTTATAAAATTTAAATATGAAATAATAATTTTTTTTTAATTGCCTGCTTATCGTATTATAAAATTATTTAAAAAACTATATGTATATATTTAGTTTGCTCTACATACATTAAATATTGATATGGTTTACGTGTTTTTATTATTATTTATATTTTGAATTTAAGTCGTGTCAACATTTCTCAGTGCACTACCGGCCTCCGGACAGTGTTCTGTTGTTATAGCCAATACTGCCAATCACCGGGAAGTGAGCCGTAGATGCTCCTAGGAAGAGATAATCTAAGTGCAGCACTGCTGGACTGAAAACCGGGCCATCTACGATGCTAGTTCAGCGCGCTGCCAAATTGAATCCTAAGTCTGTCTCTGATTTTGGGGTTCCAAAACATCTAAAAAACTTGACTTTATTTTTTTAAATACAATTTTGTCATATCCAACAAAATTAGATTTAATCGTAAAAATTGCATAACAAAATGAACAAACTTTTTCATAAACATAAATGATTTTAAACAACTATTAAATACGCAAAAGATTCGATTCACCAGTCCCCCTCCCCGCTGAGTAACATTTCAATTAGAACTTCTATTGAATATATGAGGATGGGTCAGTAGTGTTAGATAAAATACCACATAAAACTTGCTATATTGAATTTTTAACTTGCTATATTGGTATTTCATTTGGATTATGATAGGAGATTCATTTAAGTCGCGCACTAAGTTTCATTCTAGAACCGGCCTGAATCTTTCTAAACAATTGTGATAAATTTTCTATTATGTTATCCATTTTTTTTTCTAATAAAAAAAGGAGTCTTTTCGCATAATTTGTGACAATCTCTTTTCTCCATTTCATTTCCATTTAATAATATTTTGAATTAAAATGTTTAAAATTAATGTTTTCTTTTTCCTATATAATCTATCTGTCACTTTTTCGCCTCCATCAGTCTTATTTTGTTTTCTGCAACTGACTGTTGTATCCTTCTGTTTGTGCTTTCAATCACATTTTTGTTAGAATATCAGTTTCTTTTCACCAGAGCGAAACTGAGGGAATAGAGTTTCGTAAAATGGTTAATTTAAACTTAATTTCTATTTATGTATTTTATTATATATTTCTATTAATGTTTTTGATTGTGATGTTGACATGACTGCTAATTGAACTACTTCTAATTCTACGTTGATCACAAATTATATTGGAGTTCTGCTTCCAAATATGATATTTCGACATAAAGTCACACGACTTTTTCTTACTGTAGTTTAACACTTTAAGTAATCAATTTTTTTTCAAAGTAATAATTTTTACTGTTTCTTATTACTAATGCTTTCTTCATTGTGCTTGCCTTCATTGTGCTTGCCTTCATTGTGCTTGCCTTCATTTTATATCAATTGGAGAATTTAAATTTTTTAAAATGCACATTCTCGGGCAAAAGTTCCCATCAAAAGTGATGTCTCTATATTCATAGTTAGTGTACCAAAATTTAATAAAATTGTCAGTGTTTTTTTTAATGTTTAAAATCGTAGAAAACTGAGGTTAACTTCAGTAAAATCGCATTTCCGGTCATCCGATTTTCTTCAAACTCAGAATTTTGACAACATATTTAATTCTAATTAATATTATTTAGATAATAAATAATATAATAAATAAAATATAATAAATTAATAATAAATCAACTAAAATATAATATAATGATCTAAAATAGAGGAAAACATAATTCCCGCCCCTCTCCAAAAAGAAACATATTAAATGACTTTTCCCAGAGAAATGTTTCAAATAAAAATTGTAGCTCTTTGTAGGGGTAGTTGATGTTCTATTTTTAAAGAAAATTGTTGAATCTGTTTTCCGAAAAAATCTGAGAAAACTGAAAAACAAAAATCTGATAAGAAAAACACACACTTCTGGTCTATCGATTTTCTGCAGTTAGCATCATATTTAATTCTATTTTATAATATTTAGCTGATACAATTATATAATAAATTGAAATAGTACTTTAGTGGAAAACAGAAGCTGTCCCCCAAAAGCTACCTTAAATGAATTTTCCCGTAGAACTGTTTCAAATAAAAGTTGTAGCTCCTTTGTACGTGTGTTAATATACCAAATTTACAGAAAATTGTTGGAGGCATTTTCCAGAAAATCGCAAAAACTGAAAAAAATCCATTCAGTAAAGTGGTACTTCCGGTTGACTGATTTAAACCAAATAGAATGTGAAGTTTCTGAAATTTTTCTTTTTTGAGCTAGGCTGTTCACATATATATATACACACACACACACAGAGTGAGAGCGAAAGAGAGATCATTTTCTAAAAACCCAGTTTTTTTTCGGACTCAGAGGACTTCAAAACGTGTATTTCCGGTGAAAACTCTATGTCTGAAATGATCTCAATACTTTTTACAACAGTTAAAAAAAGTAAAAAAAAAAATGATGCATGAAAATTTCAAAAATCGATCGCGGAATTATGTATCTAACACTAGTGTATTATATAGTTCCTTACATAATTTCAGGCCTTTTTTGTTTCCGAAAATATAATTATAAAAGTTATATCCAAAAATGGTACAGGTTATGTAGTAGTAGTAGTAAACAATTAAAACTTTTAAAATATGACTTACTAATAAACTGAATAACTAAGATAGAAAGAATATGTGAAGCAGCTTTGTTCCCTCCCTTTAGCCAAACTTCAACCAGTTTTATCTGGCGGAATAAACTAAGTTTTATACAGGATCTTTTATTAAATATTTTCACTGTTGTGTTACTGTTATTTTTAATAATTGTATTAACAACAATCGTTATTCTTAAACAAACCCAAGAATCTATGTACTAGCAGTATTTAAACCGATCTGTAACCTTATTGTGCTGCTCAATAAGTACTAGCTAAATATTCTCCACATGTGTATATATCTTCATTATATTGCGAAATATTAAGAAATTGGTTAATAAAAACCATGACCGGCTGTTTTAAACATTCAAAAAAATTATTTTTCACTTAATTGTTTCAACACTGGGTGGGAGACCGGTTCAAACCGGTCCACTTTCGACTGTACATTTAACTATAATTACTAGTTAGGGCCAATATATATATATATTCTTTAGATCCATATATATATGCTTAAGTTGCAACCTTTTTTTTTTAAAGATATATTTACATCTTAATTTCTTATATCGTTATCATTCTTACTTAAGATAAACAAATGGGACAGTTATAGATAAAATATTTTTATATAATAACATTGGTAGGGTAAGTTTATTTCAGTTAGTTTGGGTTGTTTAGTTTCACCTAATTAGAAAAATAGGGCTAGAACATTCTTATATATTAAATTCTATAATGCGGTTTAATGTTCCTGTGGTTCAGCTTTTTGGCACAACGTTTCGATCTTGAAAAAGACTTGTTTAAAGATTTGTTTCATTATAATAACAATTTTTGAAACGATCACAATACTTCATCTTACCAGCCGAAAGAGAAAGTAATAAAAATATCTAAAAATAACTAAATAAATTTTTGCATCGTAATGAACTGTGCGTAAAATAACGTTGCATATAAGATTGGTGATGATATGATATCCTTCAGTTCATCAAGTCATATTGAAGATGGGCGAACGTACAAAACCGGTCGATGGTCACAAAATGAAGCAGGCTAATATGGATAAAGGAAATCACTGATATCTTGTATTACGTTAGAAATAACTAAATTATATTACCAGAAAATTACGTAATATTTGTAAAAATGGTTCAGAGTAACGAAAAATCTGGTGTGAGAAACATTCATACAACTTTTTCTTACTACCGTTAATACAGTTATTTGGAAAATAACAATTTTATTGAACGAGGTGGGAAGATGGGTACCAACTAGCAACTCAGGTGGTAGAGAAGTGATTACATTGTACCTCACAAGAGCGCACTAATAACATTGAACTAACCCAAATAAAATTTGAAATTTAACGGTAAGGTTTCCGCAAAATTATTTTTTATTTTATTTTAAATAAAAGTGATAGATTTGTAATCTGTGCAGTTGTTAGCATTCAAAGTTTACAAGAAATTGTTATTAGTCATTTTTGAGGAAATTCCAAAAAAAAAAAAACAACTCAATACCTATTCCGTATAACTGATTTTCTTCAAATTTGGAATTCCATCAATGCAATAATGTATATTATTATTATTATAACTCGTAGTTGGTAAAACCATACAGAAGTGGTTGATTATTTTAGGGGATAGTGCGTATCCGAACAGTGTTTTCTAGCAGACAACACTGCCTATCAGTGCGACAATAATATGTAGTGGTTCTTAAGAGAAGAAAATCAAAGGGCAGCCCTGTTGGAACCGAACTCGGGTCCTCCGCATGTGAGTCTAGCTCGCTGTCACTAAGCTAATCCCTTCCCTCTGAAGTAGTACTTTAAATTAAAGCTTATCGCCGCTTTTCCTCTAGAATTCCCCCCAAAAATCAATTTTCCCAGGAATATGTTTCAAATAAAAGTTATTAAGTAATAATGTATATAGATAGTATACGAAGTTTAAAGAAAATCGTTAGAGCCGTTTTCAAGAAAATCGCAAAAACCTGAAAGTAAAAAGATTCACTAAGGTCCGGATTTCCGGTTGATGGATTTTGCCCAAAAACTTCGCGTCAAATGCGGATCTAGTTTAAGCTTACTGCGATTTTTCGTTTTTGAGATATTTTGTTCACACAAGCACTCACAGAGGCCATTCGCTAAAAACATTTTTTCCTTATTCAGGGAACCTAAAAAGATGTATTTCCGGCAGTAGCGGCTACTGGTATTCGCGATTGCGCGAATGAACCCCCAGCTATTTTACTAAAAAAAAATTAAATAAAAAAGTAGCAAATTTTATTTTTATTTTATTTCATATTCAATTTCAAAAAAATATTTTCACTTTTATATTAGTTACCAACAAACATTAGTCACAGTAAAAATTGCATATATTGGCCTGATTATAATAATTAGTATACAATTGTTTATTTAATCAAAAATCAAATAAATTATAAATTAATTTTGTTGTCAAATTAGAAAATCAGACATAAAAGAATAGGAACGTATATCAATATAGAGTCCTTTAATATGTTTGTTTAATGAATTGTACACTGTAGTGAATTGTATATATACCAAGAGATCTATAAAAAGGTAGGAAGTTGGAGGTTCACAGTTGGGCGTCGCGCTGGAGAATTTAATATATATATATAAAATTTCTTTGTATTAGTATAGAAAAGTGTATATTCTTACTACCTTGTGGTAATAAGAGTGTGAGTTTTAAGCGCGTTGAACACTACTTCCGATCTTACGAACGAACTTAACCGAACTTACCCGGAGTTATTTGTTACATTCCTCATTGCCCATATTCGGAATTTTTGTGATACGATGTGGATTTTTATATATTATTTTTATATTTATAAAAATTTGATGTTGGTATTGGTACTTAAAACACCACTAAGATATATGACCTAGCAAAGAATCGTTGCTAACTCATTGACATGTCCTTTGAACCGAAACACTTTATTTAGATAATAAAAATTTCCGTTAAGTTAACCACTTTATTTTCGTACTGAAACCGTACAACTTTTTTTTTCCACAGTTCTTCTCTGGGTGCACAGTGACAGATTTATTGTTAATTTAACATATTTAATTGTAGGGGAGGGATACAAGTTTTTACCTGGCTCCTGGCTTACTTCATGATTTCTATCTAGCCAAGCTACTAATAATTATAGGTAATGTATTTAAAAAAAAAATGTGGAACCCCCACATATCCAAGTCAGGAGCCGCCACTGATTTCCGGTGAAAATTCAATTTCAACACGATTGCAATACTTCCTCTTGTTAGGAGTAAGAGGAAGTACTAATAAAAATCAGATAATACCCGTGTATTATGACAACATATGGTCAGATTTGTTATTCATCATAGAGGAAACAAGACATGGAGAACATAAAAAAATATCAAATTATAAGAAATAAATCAAAGAATCTCTCCTTCATTAAAAAAAAAAAAAATTCAAAAATGCATGTCCTTGGTTATGATCATGTAAATCTATCTATTGTATGTTTAACACTTATTACATGCAAAGTGGTTCTCCAGAGATAAGGTTTTATAGAAAACAAAGACAATAGAACGTCAAATTAACCGCCCAATATTTTAAATCAATAAAGACTATGTTAATAATAATAGTACATAGTTTGATATATTTTATCTCGGCTGTACCCTCACAATTACCCCACGCATAATTTAAAAAAAAAAAAAAAAATGACTTTACTTAGAAAGTGACAAAAGAGAAAAAAACAAAAATTAAAATTACGGTACTTTTTGTAACATGTTTTTCTTTCTTCGATTGTAAAAATCGAGGAAAAAAATCGGATGAGTGAAATCCCTTCTAGAAAAATGAAAGTCACAAAGAATAGTGACTGAGTGGTATGATTAAAGAAATTCTTGTTTTAGAGGAAGTTGCGAAAAAGTGGAAAAACAATTTTTTTTTTAAAGGTCACCTCTGGAACTAAATATTTTTGAAGTTATATTTTAATCCGCTTTTACATTATAATGATAGTTAGAAACCGTCCGAATTTCGAAATGCTATTTGGAGGGAAGACTGAAATTAATGCTCTATAATTCTGTGGGGGAAAAATAATCAATTTTCCTAGAAAAATGTTTTAAGTAAGTGATAATATCCCTGAATGTTTGCAGCTAGTAGACGAAGTTTGGGGGGGAAATCGATGCATCAGTTTTCGAACAAACAAAAAATTGGTGTGAAACACTCACACGACTTTCTCATATATGCAATTTACATAATTTGGATTTATTTTTATTTTTCAATTTAAGGCACGTCAACATATCTATGGTCATTGGCGCCCGGAGAG